>OZ005692.1:2576216-2840704 GCA_963930775.1 Cliona cf. orientalis
GCAGCCTGTAAGGTCTGTGGCAACAATTACTACGATTACTGATGATTTCATGACATTGCACCATAGTGTCCCCGCCAAGCGCCCATGCACTGTGTTTCATGGGGTGAACATTAGTAGCAACCTCCATACAATTAATCTATAATTATGTAAGCGCGCATGCATGCAGGCCAAAATCACAAGTTATGTTTAAGTACCCATAGGCACTTATCTGGGACACCACAGTAGTTTGATTCATTCAAACCTACATGTATCTTTAAGCTATTGACTGGCACCCCAGATTAGCCAAGCTATATAGATCCATCGCACATACAACGTAATTATAGTGTCTAGTAATGACCTGTTACCCCATGCATACACCCCCAATGTTACATGTACCTCCAGCTGAGTGTTCTTTTGTCGTATTTCCTCATCCTTTTGATGTAGCTCTGCTGCACGTCTTTCATCAGCCACCTGTAGGATCTGTAAATTAAAATCATAACTTTGTGGCAACAATTACTACTCATAATTACATGTACATGCACCATAGTATCCCAGGCAAGCATCCATGCACTGCGTTTCATGGGGTCAATATAGCACCTTCCATACAAATGTATGCTATTTACATGTACATCCCAGATAAGCACCTATATGCAGGCCAAAGTCGCGAGATGTGTTCAAGTGTCTATAGGTGCTTACCTGGGACACTATTATAGTAGTTTGATTTTATAATTAAAAGAAAACTTGACCACTTGCCCAGTAGCTGCATGCATAATGGTTCATATGGTAAAAGGTCGTCAATATAGTGCGTACATACATTGATACTGGCGCCTCAATCGCAGAGATGGAGTCTGAGAGTCGACCGCGGCCGACTCTCGACCTTGACACTGACAATTTTCAATCATAGGAAACGAATTCGACAGCTTCTGAACATCAGGTTAGTCGCGGCATGGCACACAGCATGCGTGCTATATATAGCACAAGGCTAGCTTTATTTATCCATGGGATTATGTCAGCCAAGAGAACGCGTGAAGTTCGGCCGGCGGTACTTCGCAGAGAAAGTAGCTCTCAGCTTATAATGTATTCGCTGGATACATGCGCCAGATACTCTACATACATACCGATTTTCAAGTCTCAGAAAGGCTCGAGTTTTCTGGCAATTACCTCATAGATTACGTCATCATTACCTAATAACCGCAGAAAAGTAAATTTCTACTGGGCAAGTAATTAAGTTCTTTATGGGCACCCCAGATTAGCCAGGCTATATAGATCCATTGCATATACAACGTAAAAGTCTATAAATTATTGTCTAATAATATTGACGATCTGTTATCCCCCCCTCCTTCCCAATGTTATATGTACCTCCAGCTGAGTATTCTTTTGTCGTATTTCCTCATCCTTTTGATAAAGCTCTGCTTCACGCCTTTCATCAGCTGCCTGTAAGATCTGCAAATCAACAAATGTGGTAATTATATGGCAATACTCGACCAAACATTAAGGTACAATGTATTTCCCAGATTAGCCAAGCTCAAGACCTTCAATTAACTATTATTTTGATTTATTTTTTAGCTAATAGTGCTGACCCTGTGCATCTACCTTAGCTTTAATAGTATAGTCTAGCCAGTTAAGAGTGTATGTACCTCAAGCTGATGCTGCAGTTGCTGTATCTCCTGGTCCTTTGCAGCCAACTGATTGAGTTTTTCTTTCTTCAAAGCCATTGCTGTCCTCACTTGCCTAGCAGCGTCCATTGTTGTTAATTCTCCACAAGGCCCTTCAATGTCTCCCTTTACCTCCTCCAGTGCTGTCACTAGCTGCTCTGCTGTGGGTCTCCGTGAGGGATCATTGTGTAGACAGGTCTTAATAAGATCCACAAGAGCTCTCCCTTCCAGTTGGTCAAAGTAAGGCTGACGTCGCTCCACTTCAGAGCGACCCAACAACCTCCCTGGAATGTCTGGATCAGCATAGGTAGGCTCCAGTAGGTCACCGGGAAATACCTATGCACACACATACATGTACATGTAGTGAAAAAAGAGTGCAATATAAAGCACATACATGTAACATTAAGTTCGAAAAAAATATCTCTGATCTAGATACATGTATGTCAATAATTGGCACACCCTATATAGGGACTTAGTTTTCACACAGAGCAAAATTTAATAAGCTTCATGGCTTAAGCAAGCTATAATAATACCTGTAAAAGTGTAAAGAGAGTAAGGTGACCAAACGAGAAGACATCAAGGCTGGGGCCATAGCGAGATGACATTGAAAGCGCTTCAGGAGGCATGTAGACCAGTGTCCCTGGTAATCGAGACAGCGTCCTAGCTAGCTGGCCAGGCTGTAGATTCACAATACGCGAGTTTCCAAAATCCGTGATTTTGGCCACAAAGTAGGATGTCAGCAGCACATTTTTTGCCGTCAGGTCCCTGTGGATGATTTGAGGACTATGTTTGTGCAGGTAAAGAAGGCCCCTGGATATGCCCTCTAGAATGGATCGCTTCAATGCTAGAGGGACGTTGGGGACTGTCTCTAGTAGCTCGTCTAAACTCCCATCCAGTCTCTCCATCAGCAGCACAGGGAGTTGACAGTTGGGGAGGAAACACACACCCAGGAACAGTGTGATGTTGGGGTGACGAAGGTCAGACATCAGCTGACACTCCTGCACGTACTTTCTGGCAACATTTTCTATTCCAGCATTATCAGCATCAATGAGAACTTCATGGATCTTCTTGCCAGCACAAACCAGACCATTCACTTCAATCTGAAAGGAGGGAAAATAGCTATATACTGATTAATGAATCTGCTGATGGGGCCATAGAATAGTATAATAATTTATGGGGAATGGGGCGAATCTGTGTTAAAGATGCGCCACTTTTCTCTACTTGTATTTCTGCCCTTACCTCTTCAACTGATCCGTAGGAGCCAGTGCCCAGTTGTTTTCCAGTGGCTCTGCCTTCCAACACGTATCTAGCCAGTTGGCGATTGTTGCGTAAAGCTCGAAGACGCCGCTCAGCCATTATTCCACAAACTACACCCACTAAGATAATCAGCCACACCTCCATACGAGGTACAAGGTTCAATTTGTTTTGTGCGCATGCGCATAACTCTGAAGCTGGTGTGGTCGGAGTTAGAAATGAGAATGCGGACTCTGATCTGATAGTCAAAGAATAATTGGTACAAAATGAAATAGATACAATCATACTAGGGATAATACTTTCATTCCCAGTGAGGACTGAGCTATAAACCGAAGTCTGAAATTTACAGAATTGAAGCTATTTCTATCATGGCGTATCACACCATAATCACCTCCAGCAACTAGCAATTCTCCGCTGGGTAGAGTAATGCAACCACTGCCCCATCGTTTGGTGGTAAGTTCTCCAGCCTCGGCCCAGCTATTTATACTGTTAGGCTGGTAGATATAGATGATTGGCCTTTCCAGAATGCTTAATTAAGCTCCCACCACCAACTGCTAGCAGAGCTCCTTGGAAGGCTAAGGCAGTGGATTGTGTCAGAGGTGTATCTGGTAGAAGCTGCCATGGTGAAATCGATGGTGTGGATGGAGAAATCAAACTTGGATTAGTGACAGCTTGAGAGATGAGGTCATCCAAATATGCGCTGAGCACTCGCTTACTTGCTGCACCTCCCTCAGTGTATCCACTCAAAAGATAACACATGTTACCAGTGGTAGCACATGGTACTTGACGACAAGGATGAGGTAGTGATGCGGCTTGGTACCACTGCACTGGCTCAGTAGTGTCCAGAATTTCAACTCTTGAGAGAAGAGCTCTATCACCATTGCCTCCCATCACCACCAGCCACCTGTTGTTGTGGGTAGCTACTGATGGTGAGCTGCATGCTGTGGTCATTGGTGGTAAGGGGTGAGTCCATCTTTTCGACCGTTCATTCCATACCCCAAGCTTGTTAGTTGCATCATTACCCTCTATTTCCCATCCACCGACCAGTACTAGTTGGTCACTGACAACAGCCAAGGAAAAATACTTGTATGCATATGGAGGTAGACTATTGCAGGAGTCTTGTCCAGGGTCGTAGACGACCACAGTCTGTTGCTCCAGATTTGACAATGTTATCCCTCCTCCAATGTACACCATTCCTTTGAGTATCACCACATTTGGGTATCCCCACACTCCAAAATTAATGGCAAGTCCTTTCCTCTCCTCCATTTCAGATTAAGAGGAAGCTTTGGTTCAGCTAATGGCGTCTGTGGACAAAATTAGTGTATGTATGTATGTAGTAATTATGGCTTAGACTCTATTATTCCTACTTATTTGTTGTACTGATTCTCTTCAATTATACTCTATTACCAGATCGCACTATTCTCAGTTTAGATGGCATGCATGGTCGGGCCAGAGTTCACCCCTTGAATTGCTATACATGTATGTACAGGATGACTCGTGCACATGGGGTTAGGGTCGTTACACCTCCTCACCTGAACTGCACCCTTTTCTGTCAGCCCAGCATCTGAGCATAGTCACTGTGTTGCTCTCCGCAAAAGTGCCTGTATTATTATATCAATGATCGGTCAGTTCCTCATTGATGCCCCACTTCTCCCTTATAGCTATACCTCATAAAGGATAAATAAAACCAGAGCAAATACCCATATTTACATGTGGCATACGTAGCCTGATGGGAGACCCTATGTATAATTGTAGGAAAATCACATGCACACTAGTACTGTTGATTACTAATCTATTACTAATAATAATGACAAACCTGTAATCTTTCTACTTCACTCCGTAATCTGCTGATGTCTTCATCTCTCTGAGCCTCCCTTTGTTGGAGTTGTATTTGTTGTCGCAATTGGGACAGCTCAGCCTGTAGTTACGTGAATAGTGTCATTCTAGACCAGAATAATGTACTAGCTAGTACAACATTAACTGTGGCTTCCCCCCAATCAGCTAATTTTACCTGAAATTGCTCCAGCTGTGTGTTCTTTTGTCGTATTTCCTCATCCTTTTGATGTAGCTCCACTTCATGCCTTTCACCAGCAGCCTACATAATTATAAGCAATAATAACTAAGTATTCAACGATGAAAATACATGATCTATTCTAAACACTAGTGGATGATAGTCCCATGAAAGTACTGATGAAATGCAGTACCTCAAGCTGTTGCTGTAGTCGTATCTCCAGATCTTTTTCTGCTAGCTGATCAGCTTAAAATTTTCTCTTTCTTCAAAGCCATTGCTGTCTTCACTTGTCTCACAGCATCGATCGTGGCCAACTCTCCACAAGGCCCTTCAATGTCTCCCTTTACTTCCTCCAGTATTGTCAATAGCTGCTCCGCTGTGGGTCTCTGTGATGGGACATTCCGAAGGCAGTCTTTAATGATTTGGATCAGACAATGTTTTCCTCCACCTGGCAGTAAGTCTTCGAGCTGGTCGAAGTAAGTTTTACGACGGCCCACTTCAGATCGACCAACCAGTCTGTCTGGATCATCGGGATCGGTGTAGTTAGGTTGAAGCAGTTCACCTGGAAAAACCTATATCAGTAAAACCAGGAGTGTACTCCTGGTAAAACATATTATGGTATGATCAAAAGGAACAGCACTTTTTCTGTTTTTTCCAATTCAATGTCAATGTACCTGAAGGTCAACAAATAGAGATAGGTGACCAAATGAAAAGATATCAAGGCTGGGGCCATAGCGAGATGATGTTTCTAATGCTTCAGGAGGCATGTAGACCAGAGTCCCTGGTATTTGAGAAAGTGTACGAGCTAGCTGGCCAGGCTGTAGGTTCACGATACATGAGTTTCCAAAATCAGTGATTTTGGCGACAAAACATGAAGTCAGTAAGACATTCTTTGCCGTTTGATCCCTGTGGATGATTTGAGGAGTGTGTTTGTGCAGGTAGAAAAGGCCCCTGGACACATCCTCCAGAATGGATCATTTCAACGCTAGAGAGATGCTGGGGACTGTTTCAAGTAGATCATCAAGGCTGCTGTCCAGTCTCTCCATCAGCAGCACAGGGAGTTGGCAGTTGGGGAGGAAATACACACCCAGAAATTGTGTGATATTGGGGGTGACGAAGGTCAGACATCAGCTGACACTCCTGCACGTACATTCTGGTAACATTTTCTATTCCAGCATTGTCAGCACATGGGCGTAGACACAATTTATAATGTGGGGGGGCTTGATAATAATTGCGCACGAAGCGCGCGAAAATTTTCTGCCTTGTTATTGAAAATGTCGTAAAAATGCACTTTTGAGGAGAAATTATCACGAATTTGGTAGTATAATTACAATTTTGGAGGTTTTAGACTGATAAAAGCCAATATTTAATACAAGTCAACAATTGTTCCCAATATAATATAATGTAAAGCTGAAAATCTGGGGGGGCTTCAGCCCCCAAAGCCCCCCCCCCCCCCCCCCCCCCCCCCCCCCCCGGTGTCTACACCCCTGCAGCATCAATGAGAACTTCATGGATCTTCTTGCCAGCACATACCAGACCATTCACTTCAATCTGAAAGGAGGGAAAGTACTGATTAATGAATCATGTATTTCTGTCCTTTACCTCTTCAACTGATCCGTAGGAGCCAGTGCCCAGTTGTTTTCCAGTGGCTCTGCCTTCTAATACGAATCTAGCCAGTTGCGGACGTAGCTCGTTAACCCGTTTACGTCCCCCGGACGTAATTTGGACGGGACGTTTACCGTTAGGACACCGTAAAGCTCAAAGACGCTGCTGATCAGCCATATAAATTGGTATCTAGTATCGCCGGGCCACACCCCTCATGCCCCTCATTGGCGCGCGCCACACCCCACAATGTACGCATGCGTAGAACGAGAGTGAAGTGAAAACGATTATCCAACATAGTCTGCTAGCTCCCCACCTTGACCCAGTTACATTGCTGCTGGCTAGTTGATAATCGTAAGCATAGATAGCTAAGTCGATTCGTTGACCACATCTACCGCTAGCATAGCTCCTCTGACAGCCAGACAGTGGAGTAAGTTAGTGGTGTGTCAGGAGCACCTGCCACAGAGTGTATGATGGTAGCTGTCACTACTGAAGTAGAAGCACCCCGCGCGCCCTGTAGCCACTGTAGCGTAGTATTGCAAGACTCTATTATTGACGACCCTTTCCACCGCAGGCATTATAGTGCTAATATTATTAAAGCCTTTTTGAGTGATTCGAAACGTACAAACCAAGTATTTTTAAGGTACCATTTAATTGCGTGGGCGTGAGGTGGGGATATGACACCTAAACCACATCAAAGTCATTAGTGAGGTGCATGTTGGGTAACCACGCCCTTTTAAGGTAGCATTAAAGTGCGTGGGCGTGAGCGTCAGGATTGGCTAATTCAATTAGCGAATCGTGAAGGGGCGTGGCCGAAGAGGCCATACGAGTGCTTTTGGTCGAAGGTGGGCGTGTCTAGAATCGGCCAGGGATGATTATGCGCGTGTAATTAGCGACCGGAAGTGGCCCCTGAAGAAAACACCGGTAATTGCCCACTTCAAAGCAAGATCAAAGCATTCTTTCTTAACTATTAACCGCAACGACAAAAAAAAAAAAAAAAAAAAAAAAAGCCTTATTAGGCCTAATTAAGCATGTGGGCGTGTTCCTGGCACTGTGTGGAGTGTGTGCGTGTGCGTTAATGCAGGTTTTATTGCTTCCGATTGGGCGTGGCTTCACGGGCCAGTGCTTGGATATCGGCGCCTTGGACTTGGCCTCGGCGATAGGTGGGCGTGTCCCGGAAGCGGTGGTGACCTTTGAACCCCGCGAGGTGGCTTTGGGGGCGTGGCAGGAGGTCAAAGGTGAGGCCATGTCTGTTAATGAGGCACTGTACGGCGGTGCGATCGAGGGGCCTGTACGGCTGGACGGAAGCTGACGATAGTTTGAAGCGGATGTGGTTGCGATGACGTGTTGTTACTCCGCCCACACAGGAAATGAGGTGAGCTCTTGCGTGGGCGGTGTGGCAGAACGGCCTCCAAGTGTTTGTGTGTGTTTTGGCCTTGAGGAAGCTGTGTGTTTTAATTGGGATTGATTGTGGGCTTCCGGTGGACATCCGGTGGTTAGTAGGCACTTGATTGAGAATGGTGGTCCTTGGGGAACAGGGTGGGGCTGTTTTGGGGTACCTATTTTTTGGGGTACCTATTTTAAGGTAGCATTAAAGTGCGTGGGCGTGAGCGTCAGGATTGGCTAATTCAATTAGCGAATCGTGAAGGGGCGTGGCCGAAGAGGCCATACGAGTGCTTTTGGTCGAAGGTGGGCGTGTCTAGAATCGGCCAGGGATGATTATGCGCGTGTAATTAGCGACCGGAAGTGGCCCCTGAAGAAAACACCGGTAATTGCCCACTTCAAAGCAAGATCAAAGCATTCTTTCTTAACTATTAACCGCAACGACAAAAAAAAAAAAAAAAAAAAAAAAAGCCTTATTAGGCCTAATTAAGGCCGATTCTAGGCACTGTACGGCGGTGCGATCGAGGGGCCTGTACGGCTGGACGGAAGCTGACGATAGTTTGAAGCGGATGTGGTTGCGATGACGTGTTGTTACTCCGCCCACACAGGAAATGAGGTGAGCTCTTGCGTGGGCGGTGTGGCAGAACGGCCTCCAAGTGTTTGTGTGTGTTTTGGCCTTGAGGAAGCTGTGTGTTTTAATTGGGATTGATTGTGGGCTTCCGGTGGACATCCGGTGGTTAGTAGGCACTTGATTGAGAATGGTGGTCCTTGGGGAACAGGGTGGGGCTGTTTTGGGCGTGGCCTGGCCCCTCCCTTCCGGCTCGGCTTCCGGTCCATGGAGGATATTAAATGAACACTTCCGGCTCTAGCAGCCACACCCCTGAGACCTGTGCAATTAAAAGGGCGTGGTTACACAACATGCACCTCACTAATGACTTTGATGTGGTTTAGGTGTCATATCCCCCACCTCACGCCCACGCAATTTAATGCTACCTTAATTGCACAGGTCTCAGGGGTGTGGCTGCTAGAGCCGGAAGTGTTCATTTAATATCCTCCATGGACCGGAAGCCGAGCCGGAAGGGAGGGGACAGGCCACGCCCAAAACAGCCCCACCCTGTTCCCCAAGGACCACCATTCTCAATCAAGTGCCTACTAACCACCGGATGTCCACCGGAAGCCCACAATCAATCCCAATTAAAACACACAGCTTCCTCAAGGCCAAAACACACACAAACACTTGGAGGCCGTTCTGCCACACCGCCCACACAAGAGCTCACCTCATTTCCTGTGTGGGCGGAGTAACAACACGTCATCGCAACCACATCCGCTTCAAACCATCGTCAGCTTCCGTCCAGCCGTACGGTCCCCTCCATCGCACCGGCGTACAGTGCCTCATTAACAGACATGGCCTCACCTTTGACCTCCTGCCACGCCCCCCAAGCCTCCTCGCGGGGTTCAAAGGTCACCACGGCTTCCGGGACACGCCCACCTATCGCCGAGGCCAAGTCCAAGGCGCCGATATCCAAGCACTGGCCCGTGAAGCCACGCCCAATCGGAAGCAATAAAACCTGCATTAACGCACACGCACACACTCCACACAGTGCCAGGAACACGCCCACATGCTTAATTAGGCCTAATAAGGCTTTTTTTTTTTTTTTTTTTTTTTTTTTTTTTTTTTCAAGGCGACCTGAACACTAAGCAGAAAAAAAAAATTGTCCAGAAACCACCACATAATCGAGCTGGGTGCATAGTGGAAGCATACAATGCAAGCAGGCAGCCTAAATTTAAATTTTGCCAAAAGTTGGTAAAGGTTGTCACGTTTATGTGCGCGCGTGGCCCCGCCCCTCACGTAGCGCGTGGGCGGAAACATTGCAAACGCATGGCTTCCCTGTATAAACATATGGGGAAACTTCAAAGGGCCGTAACTTTGATTCTAAGGCATGAATCAAAATTTTCTCATGTCAAATCTCGTGTTTCGACCCATTCTGCGTGCCGGTATAAAAATTATCTCCCCAAGTGTTCCCAATTCCCCCAATCTTTTTTCGCGCAGGAAATCTTTTTTTTTTTTCTACTTAGTGTTTAACAAGGCGACCTGAACACTAAGCAGAAAAAAAAAAAGTTCCAAAAACCACCATATAATTGAGCTGGGTGCATAGTGGAACCATACAATGCAAGCAGGCAGCCTAAATTTCAATTTTGTCAAAAAGTAGGTAAAGGTCGTCACGTTACTGTGCGCGCGTGGCCCCGCCCCTCACGTAGCGCGTGGGCGGAAACATTGCAAACGCATGGCTTCCCTGTACAAACATATGGGGAAACTTCAAAGGGCCGTAACTTTGATTCTAAGGCGTGAATCAAAATTCCCCAAGGTCAAATCTCTAGTTTCGACCCATTCTGCGTGCCCATGTAAAAATTATCTCCCCAAGTGCTCCCCAACCCCCCAAACATTAATTAATTATATAAATTCTTTTTTTTTTTCTACTTAGTGTTTAATGTCGTTGCGGTTAATAGTTAAGAAAGAATGCTTTGATCTTGCTTTGATGTGGGCAATTACCGGTGTTTTCTTCAGGGGCCATTTCCGGTCGCTAATTACACGCGCATAATCATCCCTGGCCGATTCTGGACACGCCCACCTTCGACCAAAAGCACTCGTATGGCCTCTTCGGCCACGCCCCTTCACGATTCGCTAATTGAATTAGCCAATCCTGACGCTCACGCCCACGCAATTAAATGGTACCTTAATCGATATCTATCGATTGGTTGTGCACGCACAGATGCCTAGAACACGAGATTTGGCTAAAGTACCCTCTTGCGCATGCGCGCGGGTAATGATTATGGTGGGTGGGTGGAGTCATAGTGGTTCTACCGAGGACGCAGAGACGAAGTAGCTACCTGACATCTTGAGTGGCTTGAATCAGGAGGTAAGCTAATTTAGTTTTGATAGCTTCCACTTATTATGTAACTATTAAACCTACGTTTACATCGGGGATCGCCGTATCTATGATCTAGTCTCGCGGCGTTGCTCCCCCGTGAGACAATAGCTATAATTAGCTAGCTATAGCTACTGCATGCTATGCCAAACAGCAATCACGATAGGTAATTGGTTTATTACAGTTCGCAGAGTGGACAATTATTATGAATACAGAATACCCATGCTATAGCCTATAGCTACCTTGGACTGCATGACTGGAAGTGATGACAACTTACTATAGAGGCCTGGCACTAGCTATAGAAAGTAGCTAGCTACTAGCTAGTGACATTAACTTCCTTATTAAGAATTGGTAGTGCAGGTGTGTAGCAGTGTAAACTGTAGTGAGGCTGTACGTCTTTCTGAGCCTGACATAGCTACAATCAGCCACCCACAGCCGGGTACAGCTACAAACACACTAGACTCTAAGTGGTTATAGCATGCTAGCAGCTGGCACCAACACATGCACTCTTATAGTGTGTAGCAAGTTAATTTATCAGGCAGCTCAATCACGATTCGTGTGGTATAGCTATATATTATTATTGTTATGCATGAATGGTCATCATAAGCAGTCAGGCTTGCTAATATGTGACTATTAAGCTTATATAGAGCAGGCCAGCAATAACAAAATCACATGATCAGTTAGGATAACAATAATTATTACTATAAGGATCAGGATATGAATAACAATTTTAGTACTATATTATACTGATATTCATACTATGCCCAAATTGGAACAGCATATAGTGCTACTTACCTAATATGTAAGTCAGTAATGGTATTTATGCATATCCAATAACAGCTGAAGCATTAAAATTTAATGTACCCTGCAACAACATGCAGATTTAGCACAAAATTAATATTAGATTCTATTACCGGTACTAGCTATAACATGTTTTAATATGATCATAGTTCCTACTGTAACACATATTATGGGTGGATCTAGGGTATTATACTGTAAGTCTAATTACAGCGCCACTCTAATGTAGCTAAGCGCCACTTGACATTTGATATTATTTCCATTCTAATTCATGATAGCGCAAAGTACTGTCAGGGATATGAAAAGTGGCGCCTTAAGTAATTTTTAAGCATTCTATAAATGGAGTGCCAAGTGCGATTCCGAATTACTTTTTTGGCGCTATAATTAGAACTTTTACGGTAGCTATATATAGTTATCAGGGTGCCTGTGAACCCACCCTCCCCCAAGCCCTTTATAGAGAATGGCAATGACTTGCTGGATTTCTTGCTTATGAACCCAAGGCTTCAAATCAACAAACTACATCTGACAAACAAAATTAATATTATTATGGTACTGATTGTGTCACTCCTGCCTCCTAGAATGTAGACTTTCTTAAAGTGAACTATAAAGCTTATTGAGAAAATGCTATAGAACTTCTGATAGCTAACTTCTCCCGAATTTGCGTTAGCTGATAGACCAATCGTCCAGTTTATCACGTGGTATTAATGACACTATGAGTACAAATTATCTGGTAGCTATGCACCCTAATTATAAACCCTATATCATGGAGTTTCGTATATAATTATACATAAATAATTGGGCAGCTGATAATAGAGGTTGATCGTTTCCATCATGTATGTACAAAATCCAAATGTTTATCAAGTAATTAGATTACTATTTTGTAGGCACAAACTCTTCATCATATGCAGTCGGCATAGTTCAATCATCATCCAGTATGAGTGCAGACAAAAGTGATAAAACAATGTACGTCAGTGCAGATGGAACAATTCTACGTGGAGAAGAAGCAATGATTGCTAGAATTGAAGCTGATGTACGTTCACTCAAAAATGAGCTACCCCCACCAACTTATCCTATTACTTTGAGGCTTCCAAATAGTGTCATAGATCCTCAATCACAAAATAATAGCAGTGAATCACGAGCAGCTACAGTAAAATGTCAACTAGGAGAAGAAGATAGCAATCCCTCGAGCACACTGACACCTAAAACAAATGAAGATAGTGGCATTGTAAAGGATTCACCAAAGTCTGATACACAGATTAAAAATTCAGATTCTGAAGCTGCTCCACATGATGGAAACGATAAAAATGAGCAAATTCTTACACCAACCATAGTAGAGAAAGTCCATTCAGATATCAATGAGAGCCATACTGACATTATCAATACTTCACCTGCAGAAAGTGACTCAGACAGTGAACATGAAAGTGTAATGAATATTAGTGACGTATCAGACAGCAATTCTGAAGTGGATCGATCAACAGCAGAAACTAATCCTGTAGCTGAAATAGATATCAACTCCACAGCCAGTGATACCACACTCACAGAAAGCAATGCAGTAGCAACATCAGATAATGAAACAGATATGAGCCCTCAAAGCAGCTCAGAATCAGGTGATGTGCAACCTTCCAAAGTTCCTGTTGTAAAGGTTGTAAAGACGCTTGCCACAGCCGCCACTAAGATGGATTCAAAAATCAATAAAAGCGATATCAAGTCTAAAGACATCAAGGCTGCAGCTACAGCATTAGCAGGGTCTACAGGGGTGGATGTTAAAATAAACAATGTTAACTTAGCAGGTGTAAAAGTAGAAGCGAACGCTGGTGCAAAAACTCAGATAACAGCTGCAGAGGTGAAGGTATGGAATACTGACCTGACCGGTATCAAAGCCAAGGCATCAGCCACTACCGAAGTGACAGCAAACCCTGTGAAAGTAAAACTTGCAAGCAGAGAAGGAACAGCAGCTACTTTGGAATGTAAAGGATCAGCAGAGGCAAGTGCTGGAGGCCTGTCTTTAAATGCAGCAAACACAAGAGCCAATGTGGCAGAGGGAAGTCTGAAAGCAAGTACATCAGCCTCTGCAAATGCTGCAAAAATTCAAGCTGGAGGTGCAAATGTAAAAGGAGTAGGGGTAGGTGCATCGGCTAGTGCCTCTGCAGAGGCTAGAGCATTAGATATTAATGCTGGAAAAGCAGATATCAAGGGAATAGAGATTGGAGCCAGAGCAAGTGCATCAGCCGAAGCAACAGGTTTAGACATTAAAGCAGGAACAGCAAAAGTATCTGGAGGAGAAATTTCAGCATCAGCCTCTGCTAGTGCTTCCGTTGGATTTGAGTTAAAAGTGGCGAATGCAAAAATCAGTGGTTTTGATGGAATTGGGGCTCGTGCCTCTATTGAAGCGAAACCAGGTTTGAGGGCTCTAAATGTTGATATAGGAACTACTGGTCAAACAGGAGTAGGTGTCTCTGGTGCATTTCAAGTTGCTAACATTGTGCTCAGACCTGGAATGCCCAGTCTATCTGTAGCTCCTGCTCTTAACCTTGGAATTGGTGGAAGTGTAGGTGGGGAAAATAGAGGAGGAGGACGGGGAGGAAGTGAAGGTGGTGGTGGAGGTGGTGGTGGAGGTGGTGGTGGAGGAGGCAGTGGTGGAGGAGGAGGAGGGGGAGGAAGTGAAGGTGGGGGTGGAGGAGGAGGAGGGGGAGGAAGTGAAGGTGGGGGTGGAGGAGGAGGAGGGGGAGGAAGTGAAGGTGGTGGTGGAGGTGGGGGTGGAGGAGGCGATGGTGAAGGAGGAGGAGTGGGAGGAAGTGAGTATGGTGGTGGCGGTGGAAGTGAAGGTGGAGGAGGAGGAGGTGGTGGTGCAGGTGGTGGAGGAAGAGGAAGTGGAGGGGGAAGTGCTGGTGGAGAAACTGAGGGTGGTGGAGAAGGTCGGGGAGGCACTGGAAATGGAGGAGGCGGCAACCTTATGGTATTCGCTGGTGGTCAAAGTGGACGAGTGGGATTTGTAGGAGGCCATAGTCATGGTGCACATGGATATGGTCGTGGAGGAGCCATCAGAGGACATGGTCATGGTGGGAGCAAACACAGTCAGGCTGGACACAGCCGGGGTGGAAGCAGTCGTAATCATGGGGGCAGCTCTCATCCAAATGGCAGTCATGGAATATGCAATCAAGATCATTCTGGACTCAGGTACAGATCTAGAGGTCATGATCGTCATGGAGGACAAGGTGGTCAAGAACGCAACCAAAGAAGCAATGATTTTGGTGAATCTAGCCGTGGATACGGAGGAAAAGGAACTGTATATGGAGGATACCAAGATACAAGACATGGCCGGTATGATCTTCATAACAAAGGAAGTGGTCGTGGAGATCATAGCAGTTCTTTGAAAGGCCATGGTGATGAAGGAAAGAGTAAAAGCACTAGAAGCATGTCAGTAAAACTTGATAGTGGTATAAAGACTGAAGGTCATGCAAAGAAGAGAGATCAGAGCAGTATGAAACAGAGTGACATGAATAAGAAGCCTTTGCAGTTTGATGCAGATCTTGGTAGAGGAGTGGCTTTGGGACTGGCAACGACGTTGAGCAAGTATGATTCTACCCCCAGTGATAATGCAATTCCAGTGGAAACGAAAGGTGCAACAGCAAAGGAAGACAAACCAGTTCACTTAAAAATGCTTGATTCATTAAAAGTGAAACATAAGTTGTCATCTTCATCATCAAAAACACACAGGCTAGATGGTTCTAACAAGACTAAAGGAAAGAGCATTGCAACGAAGGAGCCCACTGAAGGAGAAATGCTCACTGCACTAGTCTCAAGGGAGTATGACCCTCTCTTTACTGAACTCAGAGAGCAAAAACCACCCTCTGAACATAAAACGGAGCCAAAGAAAATCCCAGAGTCTCGTGAAGATGCACTCAAGGACATACGAAAGAAAATAAAGTCTGCAAGCGAACAGTTGGCAGACATTCGTTCCAGAAAATCCAGGGAGTATAGTGCAGCAAGTAAATCTCACACCTCAGCTTCAAATGCCAAGTCAGAGGATGAAGAGAGCCAACAGCAAGCTGAGGCTAAACCAAAAGAAAAACCATTCGGTGCAAATAGAAATATTCATACGTTGGGATGTTTTTCAAATGAAAGTTCAAGACCTATCAAGCGTTTTGGTGCTGAAGGACAGATAATGGGATTTGGAGATCAATAATGATAATAAAATAATATAACTTCATGTAGCTACTACACTAATAATATTATTACATTATTATAGTTGGGTTATTTATTATAGTTGATATGTTGTTATTTATTATTATTGGTTCTTATTATAAAAATTAATACTGTTCACAAATTTCCTCTATTTCATGATCAATCTCAACAATATTCAAATCACTAAGGTTATAGGTTAAGCTATACGTATACATCTCGGATGTAAGTGCATGTACAGCTAAAAAATTGATGTGCACAATAATAAAAAAGTTAAAAGTAATGAATGTCCTAGAAGATTATGGTAACTAATTTATATTATTAGCTATTATATATCACTAGAGATCTGTTGAGTCAAAGGCGTATCGAACTGCCAAAATTACTGCAGCAGCAAAAGCAAGAACCACTGCCACCATAAGCAAGATCAAGTTAAACAGGACTAGCAGGTGAATATTAGCCACAATGATCATTAGAATTGCAATTACAAACACCGCTGTCATTACGTCATCATCAGTGAAGACAGCCAGTTCTATCACTTCATTCTTACAATCGTACTTCAGCATCAAGCAAGCAATGAAGGCCACTAGAATTGTATAGTAAAGCAGACCACCAATGGCTGCACGTGGAACACAAGCTGGAAAAAGGAACTTCTTCCATATCGGAGGAGCCTTGAACTGCTTAAGCTGCTTTTTTACTTTCTTGTACTGCGATTTCTCCACAAATTTTAGAGCTTTCTCTTTTGAGGCAGATGCACCCTCCCCTCCGAATACAGCTTCAGCAAAGCTCTCCCCTTTCAGTAGGGAGATCATATTGAGCCAAAAGCCGATGGAGAACTCCTTCATCCAGTAGTAATTGACAGCAAAGAACACCAAGACACCAGCGAGAGGAAGCATTCCACCAAGGACAATGGCAGTGATGAGAAAGGGACTGGCTTTAATATCATCATCATCATCGATCTCTATGCTATCTGGCATCAATCCAGAACCACTACCAGAATAATCTGTACTCCATGGCATTGTTGCTATCGCTGATCCATCATCCATGCTCTCCAATAGCATCATTGCTGACCCAATCCATCCTGTACTCTCCGACATGACATTGTTTCCGATCCTGTTCGTTGTGTTGAAGCTCTGTGACAGATTACTCATCAGTGCTGAACCAATTTCATCACATTCTGGCATATTTCGATTTTCATTTTGTATCTTAGCACCAATGACCAGTATGACCATCAGATGAACTAGAATTTGTCCAAGCACATGTATACAGAATTTGATCAGGAGGGGTGCGTTGCTACTGCTGTCTGAGGCCTCTTGGTTGGATGGCATTCGAATGAGTGATATTACAGATCCTGCAACCATGAAGATTCTCATGAAGTATACGGAAAGGATTAAGTAGAATCCTCCGATCACGAAAAGACTAAAATCTGCTCGCCCTAGGTCACCCTCAGGGTTATAAGCTTGCTCGATAACAAAGGCAAATAGATCAAAGACAAGGAGTGGATACATTATTAGCTCGGTGAGAATATTTCGACTGAGCTCAAACCATGTACTGAAATGCTGCTTCCACTTATCATTGAGTTGGTAGCACTTTCTCGGGCCACTCTCATCACCATCATCATCCATTTCTTCAAAGTCGTCTAGATCCAATGTTTCAAGATCGCTTTGCTGTCTTCTTTTCTTCATTTTCTTCAGCATTCTCGAACATGCATGAATTGCTCTGGCGCAGCTTCCTAGCTGAAAGAAGTAGATGAAACCGTCCACGAAAGCTAAGGCCATGCTCACTGTAGCAAGCACAAAGTAGGCATAATTGAAAGCACCAGGATCATCATTTGAGAATATGTCCACCACGCCAATAGCAAAAGCTACAATGGAGATGGTCAGCTCGAGATAGACCCAAAGATCTTGAGTTATCGCTGGAAGTGCAGGAAAGATGATACCCTTCACCATATTCAAGCCTTGGTTGCTGGCTCTCTGCATCTCTGGTGTAATTTCTGTTGAAGGGACGATCACCTCCTCCTTTTTTGGAATTGGTTTATCGACCGGCTTCTTCTCTTCCTTTGGTTTCTTCTTGGACCAACACTTGAGGCGTTCGCAGCATTCTTCCTTCTCTTGGTCTTCTTCAGTGTCTGTGAATGTCAGAGCCGCTACCTGTTTCATGGCTTTCTTTGCCCGCTCTTTCTGCTTTGGAGGGATCTTTGGCTCCAGTTCAGGCGGCAGGAATGTGAATGGTTCCTCCCTAGTAAGATCAGCGAGATAATAAAATAGTAGCTATAGCCATACTATTAGCAAATACAAGGTCGACATCATAGAATCCATGAAATATTTCAGAGCTAAAAATTTGGCTAGCTATAGACTGTTATAATAATAATATTATGGTGTGAATGCTAAGTAGGATAATAATACTATTAATATCAGTTCTCAATATTATTCCCTAACTAGCTCACTCAAACATTATTATTTATCAATCATTAGTGTTTATCTATCTCAAAAGCTATGTAGAGACTATAAAAATCAACATGGAGATGAATATAGACCTTTATTAAGATCTCCTCCTTTTTGATAGTGACCCTGATGTGTTCTGTGGCATATTCTGCTTGGAGTGCACATGGCTACACACGATGCTCATGCATGCCATTGTCTCATAAGTTGTTATCTATTTCATCTCTTGCTTATTTAGATTCTGCTTACCTCTCTTCTTCTGGTTCCTGCAAGGAAATGATAGGACAATGTCATACGATTAGGTTGTACGGAGTCATTGCGCATGCGCGTGATACAATTGCGCATGCGCACACATGCACACAATACAAACATGACGCGGAAGCGACTCGGTCCATCAACAAAAGGTCGTCTGGCTTCTCTGCGTCATCACGCTTTTTGTGAGGAAATCAATCTGATAATAAGCGGAAACGCTTGCTTGTTGTTTGTTGGTTGTTGTCACCTTGCAGATGATATTAAAGTTTGAACGAATCAGGCAATCCACTCTACGCTAGACTTTGGCTAGATATCCATCCAATCAATGACTCACCTCATCTGAAATGAAGATAATAGTAATAATGATAAGCATGCATATATACAACAGCAATTACTATTAGCTATAAGTACTTACTTTCCATCAGTGACGTTCCACTGAGCGGGTTGACACGCACGACAACGGTAGAACTCCTTGCATGCCAGGGCTCTTTGTCTGAAGTGCTAAGCCTAATGCTGCGATAATTTCCATTCATCCGAAATCCAAGAGGGTCATTATCGTCTGTTGTTGAATCATTGTCATCAGCCACACCGTCTTGATTGGTCTCCTGAGCAAAAGGATTCAAAGTATCATCCGGTGAGCTTTCTGTTGGAATCACTCTCAATCTTCTTATCTGATGGAGTTGGATTCCTTCATCATCCATGGCCAGGCTGCTAGAGCTGGAGGTTCTAAGAGACAGTGCCCCACTGGTTGATTCATCCCATTCTTGTATATTTTCTCCACGTTGCTGATGACTCATTGTATTAGTGCTATAGCTACTTGCTTAACAATGTCACAGTGCAGAAGTACTGAGCTAGTACTACACTGTAAAAAGAGAACTGTCAGTTTGACATACAGTATGTCATTCTGGTTGCAGGTGAGTGAATAAAACGCATCACTTGCAGAGGGGAACCTCATAACAAATTAAACTTTTCCTCTTTGATATTGGTTCCCCTACACCACTGCAGTAATTATCTGAATCCATGTGTGTGATTTGTTCACTCACCTGCATCCAGAATGACAAACTACATGTCAAACTGACATTTCCCTTTTTGCAGTGTATATACTATAGAACTATCTTGTAGACCTTGAACTGATCACGAGCAAGACTCTGACTATTTTTATAGCCATGGAAGCATGCTAATCATACATGTTTGACGATTGGCCAGAATTAATGAGGCGCCACCAGACTGCATGACCTCCTGCTGCTAGTATCAAGAACACACCTCTAACTACAAATTCTCTAATCCTCATACTACCATCTATCAGAGGAGCATCAGAATGCCTCCTCCATGATCAATACTAGTCTAGTGCCCAGCCCTCAGGTGCATAATAATATTATAATTATAGAAGAGGCTGGGCGTGAGACTAGTTTAATACCTTAGTATACTAGGCATGCAAGGACAATAATTATTATTGTTGTTGCTCTACTGATAAGTCATGCTAATTAAAATCAGTTGATTCTATCTTGCACGAGCACCATCCATAATTAACATTATCAACTCAATTGAAACCACAGTCAAAATTGTGTGTGCGTGCTACAGTGCATGCATGAACCAGGTTTTCAACCCAATAATTGGTTATCTCAATTTCATTTCGACATAACAAAGTTCATTGGAGACTCACTGGCCAAGTTACTTTCAGTAAGCAGAGTGCATGAATACATGCATGCAGAGGAGGATAAAATTAATTATTCTTAATGGCTGGTTAAGCCTTTAAGGTACTCACTTTTAACGTATATAGTTATAGTCTATGATTATATCTGACTCCTCTGCATGAGTAACTACTGTTCCAGAAAATGCAAATTGAATTGTTTACAATTAGGAATTTGGAATATTCAGACAATTATATAGATTTCCTCATGCTACATTATTATGGTTAATGATCTAGAAAGGAGGCATAAAATCAAGATAACCACATAATTATGGCCAAAATAACGATTAATTTCTTACAGTGGGCCGTACGTATACAAGTAACGATCACTAGATCCTATTAATAGCAATAGTTGTCACCATCATTAATTTCAACGTCTTTATGTTTCATGATCTGATTGAGTTTGCTTAATCCATACCAGAGTGAAATAAGATGATCCTGAGATCTAGCCACTGCCATGGTGCTAGTATATTAAAACATCCAGTTCGCATCAGATTCTGTGCAGGATCATGCATGTTACGACACATATTTGCGTCGTTACAATGCATACTCGTCTAGTCTATCTATAGGAACCAAAAGGAGTGATTAAATCCTGATAGAAGTAGCCAAACTTGAGCTGATTCGATTAAATTGATATTTAGGAAAGATCGCTGATTGAGGATGAAGCAGGATCTTGAGCTCTAGCCACTGGTTTGTAAACAACTAGTTTGTATCTGATTTTGTGCATGTTACTAGGAACCAAATTTATATTAGGAGTGATTGAAAGTATATAGTTAATTTTTGATCACGGGCTTCAGTAACCTATGTGGCTGCCTTTCTACGGCTATGGATATAGCTAGCTATAATATTATTATATAGAATTCATGACTGTAAACTGAGTCCTTATAAGTGATGTTTTGTTTATAATGCTCACCAATTTAAAAGTCCTGCAAAATCCCCTGATTTATAAAACATGGTTGTGTTATGCCCATAAGCCTCGTCACGCGGTATTAATTAAAACATAATACTACCGTATTACCTCTAATTTAACGGACACCAGAAAAATAATTATTTTGGCCAATGTCCGCTATAATTAGAGCACACGAAAATAGCTGGTGTTCGAAGTGTCCGATGAATTAGAACACGCTTTCACGCATGCGCATTCGGTCAAATGGACGTGCGATCGAGCAGCTGCAGAGATTGAGAAAATGAGATGGTACCTGGAGCTCCCTGTTCATGGTGGGAAAGAGAACAGCTCGCCTCCTTCATTACCACCAAAGAAGCAGCTGTCCATTGCAAATTTTTCTCGATCAGTACCACGCTAGCGCCTCGGCTAGCGCGAGCAGTCCAACGATGTCCAAATAATTAGAACAACAACTTGTCAAACGTCATTGACTGTCCGATGTAATTAGAGGTAAAAAAATAATTCGAAATGGTGTCCGGATAATTAGAGATGTCCGTTAAATTAGAGACAATACGGTATTTATAATTATTATGTGTACATTCAGTCAATTTACTATGGTATGCAATTTACTTAATAAGGTACATGCACTACTAACATATATTAAGAGTGTATAATATTACTATTATTATGGCAGCATACTATAATGATAGCTCTAGTTCTGACAGTGTATGTACGCATGTGGGGATTCATCAGAGTTATTATTCTATTCCAAACTATGGCTCCAGTTTCATCAACTTACTGAGCAGGGACTTTTTGTCCATAGCTCACGGCTGTAGGATTCTGTACATTCTGATCTACTGTTCCAGTCACTAACGGATATCCAGCTTGATATCCAGGTTGATGACCATAGTTGTATTTGGCCCCAGTTGCTGCAGGGTCACTGGTTACTGGCATGGCAGGAGCCTGACCAAAGGTTGTATCATAGCTTGGTGGATACACGACACCAGGTTGCCCAACTGTGGTTGGTTGTTGTACGAGCACAAAGGTCGGTCCGGGAGGTGGAGCTAACACTACGGAAGAGGGTTGAAGTTCCCTTGCTTCGTTGATGAGTTTTGAGCGGATAATTCCAGCAGATATTGCTGATACGATGAATAATATGGAGAATATGACACCAAGACCCTATTAATTTTATAGGAAGAGTAAGGAATGCATATTAGATATAGCTATCAATTTGTCATTCCAGATCCATTACATTGTCATTGTACTTACAACTGGTAGAGCGAAGATTGCGATGACAATGCCAGCAAAACCAATGAGAACTATTAACAGGATTACTCCGATAATTATGACACCTATTGTTGTTAAAACAGTTAGTCCAGCCATCACTGAATTCAGTATGACATCCTATGACAAAATATAAAGCATAATAATTATTATGGAAGCCACACCAGGAAGACAGGTTTTTTTTACACATTACGGCACTTAAATTCGGGCTACTGAATAGCTACAAATTAGGCCCAACTCCCACAGATACATTCAGAATCTCTAGTCTATCCTCAGTCGTATTTAATTCGACCAGTTACGAGATTTAAGACGCCACTCCCTGTTTTTCAGTGTTCTGTATCATTACCCCGCGCGCATGCGCTAGGGGTAAAGCAATCGGTTTGTACGTCTGTTGTTATCCCGCGCGCATGCGCAAGGGGTAAAGCAATCGGTTTGTATGTCTGTTGTTGTTGTAGTTGTTGTTGTCGTCGGCACGAAAATCGCCAGATCTCGAGTTCTAGGCGTCTGTGCGTGTTGTAAGCACAACCAATCGATAGATATCGGTGAAAAACTGGTTTGTACGCGCTTCTAATTGCTCAAAAAGGCTTACTAGTGCTACAAATCGTGCATTTTCTGTTCTGCATGCCTGTGGTTTGTCGACCACACCCACTCTTTTAGTATGCTGATGCAACTGCGCATGCTCAAGCTCAGTGTTGAAAAGGGTCGTCAAGTCATAAAACAGCCTAGCTTTGCCCAAGTTGCAATATTGCAGAGTATTGCAGAGCGCGCGGGGTATGTGCTCTACAGAGCTCTAGTTGTTGTTGTCGTTGTCGTCGTCGGCACGAAAATCGCCAGATCTCGAGTTCTAGGCGTCTGTGTGTGCTATAAGCACAACCAATCGATAGATATCGGTGAAAAAATGGTTTGTACGCGCTTCGAATTTCTCAAAAAGGCTTACTAGTGCTACAAATCGTGCATTTTCTGTTCAGCATGCCTGTGGTTTATCGACCACACCCACTCTTTTAGCATAATAGTATGCGGATGCGACTGCGCATGCTCAAGCACTGTGTTGGAAAGGGTCGTCACGTCATGAAACCACTACATGTGTGCCTCATAGTGGCTATAGGGCGCGCGGGGTACGTGCTCTACAGAGCTCTAGTTGGAACTGCATATGTAGCTACTAACTATCTTGGTCATGAGTGGCCTGGATCCTATATATGAGGCTGGCCACAGTAATTAACCTTTCACTTGATTATCTTAAAGTCATTCTCAGACTGGTTCTTGATCCTTGTATAATATAATAATAGCTAATACATGGACTAAATTAAAATTAATAATATTATGGTAGCCACTCACCACCAATAGGCGAGCTGAATGGTTCACGTGATCAATCAAAGCAAAGATAATCATCAGGATCTCGTAGATTAGTATGATCACGGCTACAACAATTGTTGCCACTCCAATTCCATTGATACCACTATTCCTCTCTGGAAACAATCCTAGCAGAAGAGCCCCACCGATTAGTGCCAAGATTTGAAAAATCTGAAATCAAAATTTGAACATAGCTAATTAGCTATTTTGACTTATGGTCGTAGTTGAAATGACTCAGATTAGTATAGCTACAGCTATCACGGGCAAAAAAATGATTGTAGCCTTATAGTCTAGTAGTTATAGCTTACCAAAACAATCACCCTCACAGTGATTTCTGCTGCCTTTAGTGACGCTGACATTCTACTTCAGTCTGTGTAGCAATACAATTATTATCAGAGTAGGTGCAATCTTTTAGCTGATACTGAGCTAGCCCTACTGTAACAGTAACTGTTATTAATAACTAATAGCCAGAAAGAAGATACTGTTACTGTCCTAGACTCTGTAGACTTAGCTATATAGTATAGTAATGTTGTGGGCCAGGGTATTACACAACACTTTAATTAAATTCCAGTCACCTTATATGAAGGACAAAGCATTTCCTGTAATACTATGCTGACCTTGCCAAGTGATACTGAGAGTTCAGCCTAGACTAGACTACACAGTTACTGTATTGCACCAATAACATATGACATCACGACTTTGATCTTTTTGTATGGGTGTTTCCCGTGCACATAAATCTGAATCCTTGTAATACTGTAGCTGCCTAATGAAATCATTTCATGCAGAGATATGTGACCTATTAATCCCATGACAAAACCAACCATATAGGTATATTGTGCTGACAACTGTTAAGACCACCATTACCAAGTACAACCTTTGAACTATTGCTCATGCAAATCTATTGTTATGAGCCAAAATGTACCCAGATCATTCAATCATTCCACTATTTCCGCTATTCCACCATTCCATGTTCCATTAAATCTATACACCCTAATTCCATATATTATTAAGCTTAGTGCCTAATGTATTCATGATATCAATAATAGTATAGCTATTGTACATGGGCTGGTTCAGCACCGATATTAAAGAGTGGTATAAATTTTAATGAAGATCTAGGAATCTGAACGACTCACAAGAAAATTAAAACAAATCGGTCGAAAAATTGCTCATAGCTATACTAGATATACAATGTCATAATATTATTATCCATGGCCGATCATGAATCTCAAAGGTCATCAACTTTTAAATTTGCTGGTGGGCAATCTGCTGTAAGATGTGGATTGGTATCAGCGGCTGGAGAGGAGGATTGACGACCCAATTCTCTCGATTCTTCATGCACTGAATTTGAAATCGATGAGCAGGTCATCCAAGATATCACAGCAGACGCGACGAAAGGTATTCCATACAAAATAATGACAATCTGTACAATGAAATATTTTAAATAGTTAATTAATAAAAAATTTAATAATGAGCAATAACTTACAATTGCGGGTAGAATGACGAACAGAAATATAGTTAAGGGACTAGGGGCATCTGAGGCCCCATCACGTCCAATACTTGAAAAGTTCAAGGATACTATTATGATGATGATAAGCATCACAATAAGTACTCCAACCATCGCGAAATTCACTATTATATCCTGCAATAATAACAATTTATAGAGAAGAACTAGGGATAGATGCATACTATAATGGTATGATTCATTGTTCAGAGTTTCATGCAAATCTTGAGTATACACTATCTGGACTGGGGTATCAGTATTGGCATAGACATATACTAGAGCAGTAACTATAGTGGTATGATCATTGAATCAGATTTGGCTGTACTAGTCCCTAGCTACGTGGAGCTGTACATGCCATGTATAGTACGTCTATAGAATCTGATGGCAACTCACCACTATGAGACGTATTCGATGGTTGACACTATTCACAAAGACAAGGATGATCATGATGATCTCATAGATCAACACTAGCGTAGGCTCTCCAACAGCGACTGCTCCAGTGCTGCTTAAAATCACTGCACTCATGTAGGTCAGTGCCAAGAGAGCAAGGCCACCGCCCAATGCTATGGTATGGAGAACCTGAATGAATGGAAGACTTAGTGGAATTGAAATTACCAATTATTATTAATAGGGCTTGTGTGTATGTGCTCATTATCCCCAGTGCATGCCCCACCATTACAGTATAATAATTTATTATTATCATAGTAGCTAATATAATAATATTATTATAATTCAAGATTATCCCCCCACCCTCGAGCCCGGACCACCACTATCCCCCTCCTGGGCTGATCACCTAATGATGGATTTTGACAAGGAAATCGTTAAAACTGATAATATCTTCCTATATAGGGTTGGGCATTTGATGCAACTCTGTTAAACCCTATTTATAGAACCACGCAGCAGCTGCTGTAGCTATAATAGTGGCTCATAAAAGTAAGTCTATAATAATTATGATTCGAGTCATGCAGAAGCTGAATTGGACCTGATAGCCAGTAGTCACATAGGTGAGAGTTCTGTAATGATCATTAGCAGCCTATTACAGGTCCACATGACACCAGCATTTAAAATTTTAATATTATAAACCATCCCTGGTTTATGTACAGATAATATAATAGCTCCCCATTGTAAAATCGACATGTAGCTACTAGCCAACCTACCATGATAACAATCCTCACAAAGATCTCTCTTGCCTTGTTTGGTGATGACATACTGGCCTGCAATATTATGCTCTGTGTCGATGTTGATAATCTTTATTATTACATACAGCCTCTTTCTGACTGAGTTTCAAGGACCGTGATGATCAAGTCTGAGATGATGGCATTCAGTGCTGCTGTGCAGTACGTTGTGCACGTCCCTATACGGGAGGCCAGGGTACAGTACTCGACCCATTAAACCTTCTACTCTAGTTCTAGAACCGAGGCTGCTCTACAATAGGGCGTGTCAACTACGGTGCATACAGTACATATTAAATATGCATCGCACTGCCAAGAATGCAATCATGCGGTGACCTCTGTAGGGTCAAGGTTTACAATTAGTGGGCGGGTTAATTAATAATACGCGCATGCGCGCATACGCTAACTAGTGGCCATTTACGAATATACACACTTGATATTATGAGTATTAATAATACAGAACAGTACTATATTATACAAAAATTAATGCAATAATAGTTATTAATAGTGCAGCAACCACAACATAACTAAAGTAGGGCTAGCTATATCAACACACAATAAAGCACTAAAAGAACCAAGAAAAATCATGAGAATACTATGTAGATCTATGTATACTATAGTCCTATCATATCAAGTTGTCAAACTGGCAAAAGGAGGCCATAATGTTCATTTTTTGTGTACATAGTTTATGATCCGACGTCCAAAATCCTTTTAAATTAGTATCACTGTACGTAGAGTTCCATTAAGCTAATGGGTGTGTCCTCATTTGTAGCGGATTCTGTTCCACAAATGCGGACCTCGATATTGTCAGTTGTTGGATTAGCGAGTGTCGTACTAAACCAAGGCGGAGTCCTCCCATCACTACAACACTGACCTTCACACTGCTGGCCATCCCAGAGAGGATCACTAGTATACCTCAATACATCAGTATTTTCAAATGTACTAGATGGATTTCCAGATTCGCAGTAGTAGTTATCTCCAATATATGATGGTGGTGTTTGGGGTGTGAAAGAACTACCAGCTACCACACATGGACAGCTAAATATTTCACCATTAACAATGAGTTGCTCAGACAAACCAGCAGCATAAGTCCAGATATGCCTCCGTGGTGAAGATCCATAGGTAATACTCACTCCATCAACATATCCAGTATTTATTGATTCTCGCTCATTTTGAAATACGTCAGTACCTCCAACCTGGTATCCAATAACCTGTCCACAAACCTTGCTATACTGGCGACTATCACCACTAGCAAAATTCAAGCTTGAGCAGCTAAATTCTCCCATGCTACTTGGACGTCCACAGGCTCTGGTACCATTGGCAGAGTACAGTCTCAAAGATGAAGGACACTGCTGTGTAGGATCATCCATATTGAGGTAGGCCACACGATGCCACTGTCCAGATCCACAGCGAGCGCTCACAGTAATGTCATTTTCAAATTGCTGCATTGCATTCAAAGTAGCATTCTGTAGACTTTGTCGAGCTACATCTCTGTCTTCTTGCGAAGCACAAATTCCTGGTTCTACGGCAGGAATGACTTGGAGGCGCATTGAGTTTTGTCCAAATATGGTCACTACATGTGTCTTTGTGAAGAAAGCTATCAAGAATACTATCTTCAATACCGGCATATTGGCTACTGTTCAGCTGCTATGTATTATAATAATATATTACTTGGTAATCAAAAAGTTGCGTCTAGTCAATTGGTACATGCAATTTGAAAGCATGCACGCAACTCTATGAGTCCCAAGGCATAGCTAATACTCTAGGGGTATGTTGTCATGCAAAAAAACACTCATAAATGATGTATATTTGTATGCCTTGCTCTGATGTGTAAACATGATGGGGTCTATAAGCCCTTAGTAAGTATAGTGAATAATATTATAGCAGTACAAACTTTAAGACACAAACAGAGCTACCGCGGTAATTCCCAAATGGTGCTCTAAAAACAGCTATATAATTACTGGTATATACCCTGATTTTGGTCCAGTTTGTATTCAATGTTTTGGACCACCTCTATATCTCCCACAAACTACAGTACCCTTCGAGTTCGCACATGTGTCGAGCACTGGACCAAAAGTAAGATTTCCTTTATGTCGTGCTTACCAAAACATGATTGAGTTTTCCAACACATGTTTGGCAGAGGACCGGATAGGGCAGAATTTTTGTAAAATAAATGAAATGTGTAGAAAATTTTGCCCTATCCTACATATTTCCTACATGCATGAATTTTGAGTTTTTATCTAGTGGAGGGTTAAAGTATATAGAAGTGGCATAGTACAATTGGGATGTTAATATAATGATACAAGGAGTGAGCTCGCCAAGTTGTAGGGTACGTAGCTTTATAGGAGCTAAGAATATTATATAATATTCAGAAGCTAATGTTTACTACGTACATTCTTATTACTGTAATAGTGTCCCAAAATGGCTAGTCCAGATAAAAGCAGAATTTAACATGCAATAATATTATTTCTAATATCACTGCACGTGGAATTCCATTATTCTGATGGGTGCATGTATCCTTGTTAACGCTCGGCGCATGCGCACGAGCGTTACGGTAGTCTGTTTGTCTGTTTGTGTGTTACCAGTCTACTGACTGCATATAAGGCCAGTATTTGTTGAATAATAGTTTCTCATCAGGGACTTTCCCAGAATTGTATGCGGGCGGGCGGTACATTACCATTATGCCATTATTTAATTACATTAGTGCATTCCAGGAAATGTGCTATGTAAACACTTCTTGATCCTTAAAATAACAAAATGCACACACAAAGAAGCAATACTAGTGTGGTCAGATAGCTCGCGAGGCAGATCTGCGCAAGCGTAGTAGCATATAATGGCATAATGACGAGATTGAAGCGGGGGCAAAATTCCATGCGGGCGGGGGATGAGAAACTAAGGCCCCTCCAAATCAATTAGTAGTTTCTCATCCCCTCTAAGCTCAAAATTGATGCGGGCGGGCGGTGGTAATGGTCGTCAATATGTGTAATTTTGATGGAAATGGTCGTCAAAATCGCTTGCAAAAAAGGATGCGGTATACTTTTGCATTGTGCTCCTAATCACAAAATGCATGCGGGCGGAAATTAAGGGGGGATGAGAAACTACTAATTGATTTGGAGGGGCCTAATCTTCAACCAATAGTGGCCTAAAGTTTATGCTAGAAAATGAACATACAGCCAACTTCACGCTGATCTCCAAAGGTTTTCAACTTTGGGATTTTGCTATAAAGCATTCGTTGAAGAGTTATGGCTCTATTCATCCTTTTTAGCGTGCGAGTCCGCCATTTTTGTGATATAAACTATTTCCACGTGCCTAAGCTGTCTATTAATAGCACATACTATATATCTATTTATACCACTTACTATTAATAGGTACCCTCGTGGTACATCGCGCATGCGCTATATAAAGCTCATCTCCTTTTTGCACATGACAGTTCACAGCCTAGCGCCTAAGTGGAAAGAATTTGTGTATCTGTGGTACGTTTGTTTTGTCTCACTCTCTGTTTCAAGATTGTTAACCCCCTGAGCATAAAAATAGTGCACTGCATATACACAGCAGACAGTTTTACATACCTGCTTGTACTGTGCCTATAATTATAACTTTCTATCACTAAGTATAATCATAGAGTAGCGTTTGATCTCCACTCCATGTGGCATTCCGCCGAGCGTTTTGCACCATGGTGCTTCATTTGTAGTGGACTCTGTTCTACAAGTGTGGACCTTGACATAATTTGTGGCTAATATAGCGAGTGTTATACACTAAACCAATTAAGGTGGAGTCCTCCCATGACTGCAATACTAACCTTCAGGCACACTGCTGGCCATTCCAGAGAGGATCACTATTAATATTATAGTATACCTGAATATACTATTTTCAAGTAGAAGATACAACACTTACTAAAACCACATCAAAGTTATCACTGCATGAGGTGCATGCATGTTGCCCTTGTACTAGTTACGGTTACCGTACACAGTCAAACACGTGATGTTTCAGCATGCATCGTTTGCATAATCATGCACAAAATTATAAATCCAAAACGTGCAATACACATGCATGCACCATTTCCTGTTTCATGTGTATTTGGGGCTCACACAGGCTCAGTCTGGATTCATGTTACCTGCTTAGAGGCAGGCAGCTATTAAATTTTATACTTGTAGTTCATTATACCATTAATTTTTATGGGGATTAACATTAATGGAGACCAAAAAATTATTTTTAAATATGATACCCCCACTAATCATGATCTGAAACCATAGCTCCAAGAATTTGAATAGTATACTCTTGATAATAATACTTAAGAGTGTTATTTGATTAGCCCTAGAAATCTAGAATTATTGCTAAAACTGGAATTTGCGTGTACACAGATAAATGATATTATTTTACCACATAAACCACTTCACTACAACTTTTATTATAGGGTTTGATGCCCACAAACATAAAGGAAATCATTACTATGACCTCCAGGCAAATTTTATAACATGTAGCTTAGCCTGAGGTACCTGCCACTTAGCTGGTTTACCTACGGTTCAAATTCAAATACACAGAATTTACCCATAAATTGAAGGTCAAAAGTCAGTCAAGTGGTCCAGTCACGTGGTTACAGACAGCTGCCGCAGCCTTACTGCATGTGTAGCTAGCTGGCACCAGTGCCTGATTTAGCTTAGCCTAGTGTAATGGCAGAGGGCCCTGAGAAGATAGGACGCCTAAACCATAAATAGCTATAAATTGTGATGCTCAAGAAGTGTTACAGTAGCTATAGACGACTTAAGGCGTGACCGTAGCACCAATTAAAATGTTAACAGAAACCAACTATATGAGACATAATGAGACTCAGTTAGCTACACTATCATCAAGCGTGGCCACTTCATATGCTCGGAATCAAATGTGGGTAGCTAGCTACCAGCTGATTGACTAACCCTTATATATAGCTATAGCTATTATGATGTCGGCATAATAGCTACCCCCTAAACTGCATTTCATTCAGATTGCTTGTGGTCCAGATTAATTTCGATGACAAAGAATTTAAAATGTTCACTCTTATACTTTTCAAGCGTATTTTTTAATATTATAGCTAACTTAAAAATGCTTTTAAGAAAACTTGATTTGAGTAATCATTTAGCTACTCATATTAGTACTATACTGTAACAGTAGTAACTATGGTTACCGTAGTAAAATTCTGAAACTCCAGTAGTGATTGTGTTACCAAGCCAGGAAAGTGCTGTAATTTCAAAATTTCATGGTCACTACATATTAAACATTGTGCTGTGGTGTAGCTAGTAGGTAGTGCAATTGATACTAGTTTTCCGTGTGCTTTCCTGGTCTTGCTAGGCCATTAGACAAAACAGTTCAAGGCTATACTATTTCATGCACTTTCAAAATTTAATGTGTTTTTAAATTAAATCTTGGAAGATGGTTTTGGATGCATTACTGGATCAAATTTCCAGTAGCTAGTGATCATGTTATCAACTAGGAAAGTGCAGTAATGCCAAATATGCACAGCCTATATAATGTGGTATATGTTTTCCGTGTGCTTTCCTGCTCTGAAAGACCACTAATATTATTAGCTATTGATAGATGCTTCAGTTGTAATTAGTCACACCCTAGAATATCATACTCGATATCCTAGGAGCTGGTATTACCGGTATTGCATGTATACGCCCACATTTCAAACCTGTAACTATCTATAAATCAAGCGTACGTGCCAAGGATAATAATATTTCAGTCGGTATCTTCAATTTGAAGCTACTGACTTCATAAACTTAGCTGCTGGTTCACCGGCACCATCAATCCACAAGTCTATATAAGGAGAGTAGCAACTTTTATAATATCATATTGGTCAACCACCTCAGTGACGGTAAGTATGTAATAATTAGCATAGCTGCATGACTGAAACCAAGCCATTCTTAGAATCTAGTTGTATACAGTCAGTACTATGAATTATTTTCCAGGAGCTTGCAATTTTCATTGTTTGACTTCCAATTAAAATCAGTTGATTCAAAGGTTTTCAATGGTCAAAAGCAACACTGGCCTGGATGATACATGCATGCAGGACATGATAGATATTTATAATATATATCCCTTCTATTATTTTCATGCAGTTTTGCTATACACAGTGGAAATGGCTGAATCAGATATTGCGTCTGAATATGGAGTTCCCCAGTTCGAGTGTACAGTTAAGCAGCAGAAAAAGGAACATTACGACAATGGTCATGAAGAAACAGATGATGACTCTGGTAATGATGCTGCAGTTTCAATGTAATACTATGGGAATTAATATTGTGACATTGCCTCAGTTTTCTTCAAATGAAGCAGAATCTATGAGCATTGAGAGAATTGGAGTTCACTATATTGACACACAAAATTTAATTATTACAATCTTTTATTATTACAGCTTGTAAGTACCATTATGAGATATCCATCAAGAATGGGAAACAACCACAAGCTGGGACATCCTCCCCTGGCGTATTCATCTGTCTTGTTGGTGAAAACGGTCACTCGGGAAAGTTATACCTCCAAAGCTACCTGTCGCTACTCACAGGGGGAAACCTCGAACGAGGCATGTTGGATGATGTGATTATTGAAAGCAGTGGAGATCTCGGAGAGATATCGGTGGTGATTCTTGGTATTGAGGAGAGCATTTTTCGTTATTCGTGGTATGTGAATGAGGTCGGGCTCTACAACTTTCAGAGCAAGAAACAGGATGCCTTTCCATGCTATCACTGGATTAGACATGGAGACAACGTCAGCGTCATTGCTAAAACTGGTAATTAATTAAAATTATTTGAGACTCGAAATTTTTCCTATGTGTGAGATCGAGCCGGATAGTACATGGAGTCTACACCATGATGTTCAAACTGTTTATAGTAAATACTGCATGAGTTCATGCATGATCATGACAGTATACCTCATTTAAATAGCACCACTATTAAACAAACAAGGTCTAGCTACATGCATATAATAATTACCGTATTTCTTTTAAAAATTCGGCCCTTCTAATTATTCGGCACCCTTTACAACAATAATAGTCTCTAATTTTTCGGCAAAGGTCGTCACGCGCATATGCTATAAACGGGAATGGAATGCGCACGCAGACAGAATGTTGAATATTAAACTCTAAAAATTCGGCGAAGCTAAAGCAATATTATTATTTTCATGCCGAATTTTTAAAAGAAATACGGTATTTATAGTGCATGTTCCATTAAATTTATTTTTTGCTCATACAGCCACTATTAAGCAGGATGAAGGAGATAAAATTCTCCTCACTCAAAGAATAACCCAACTAGAGAAGAGACAAGTTCATTATGCTTGGCAGAAATTACCCGACACTGGCCTACCGTCATGCATTCATGACAATTGGGTCCATATCAAGGGCCTTGCCAATGAGCTTCCTGTGGATGAGCAGTTTGAGTTGAAGAAGATGTTTGATTTCACGGGAACTGCCTTGAAGGACAGCGTTGTGCTTCTTGAAAAATCAGCTTTAGAAGATATCACAGATTTGCATGACTACGAGAAACTGGCAGCTGTTCTTGGAGAGCATAAACTGTCAGTCTACAAAGGTGGGAGGTGGATGACAGATGTCGAGTTTGGCAGACAAATTTTGAACGGAGTGAATCCCGTAGTGATTGAGAGATGTACAAACCTTCCACCCAACTTTCCAGTGACAACTGACATGGTGAAAGGATTTCTCAATAGGGGGAAAACCCTTGTTAAGGAAATGAAAGTAAAATATAACTGTATAGCGTATATTATACCGTATAGTGGGAAATTTTCGTGGGGTTCAATTTTTGTGGAAGGCCAATCTTCAAACTTTTTGTGGTTTAATTTTCGCGGATGCGCATACTCATGTCTATTAGGTACTGTACAATCGTGCTTATTTCATGGATAGTAGCTTATCCGCAAAAACAGCGAAAGTTGGATCCGAAAAAAAATTTCCCACTATACTGTTCTGAATCAATGCATGTCATACTGACGGCTCCTATAGCTACCAGGGCCTCAGTCACATGAATATTATGGTAACTAAGGACTACAGTATTATAGCTACCTGAATGTGCGATCCCCTCCACCCCCCCCCCCCCCCCCCACACACACACACATGCACACACACTCACACTCACACAAAATTGGCCTTAATCTACAAATTAAGTTTAATGGTCCAGGAGCTTTGACTTTTCTTCTTTTGATTCAGCATGGAAATAGAAATTGCATGCAATGAGACTCTCCCATAATAATTGAAGGGTCGAGAACCAGAGTGGCCTAACCCCAAATTGAATGCAGGAAATTGTCCAAAAAGCTCAAAAATGGACTGAAAACCAAACACCCTACTCTACCAAATCACTCTAATTTTCAAAAATGTGAATTTTCTGTTTTTCATGAAAACATGTTTTCAAAGATTAGGGGGGCTAACTCAACATTTGTGGGTTAGGCCACTCTGGTTCTGAGCCCTTCAATTGTAACAGTTACTACTGTATTATTGTTATAGGACGGGAATATCTACATCTGTGATTTGAAAATCATGGATGGTCTTCCGACTCGAGAAGGGCAGCATTGTGCTGCTCCCATTTGCCTGTTGTATGTCAATGAGCATAACCAGTTGGTCCCCATAGCTATTCAGCTCAAGCAGAAGGCTGGTGAGGACAACCCCATCTTCCTTCCCAGTGATCATCACTTCGATTGGTTGCTTGCCAAAATCTACTATCAAAGTGCTCACTTGCAGGTAAAATAGATGTATCTTTTGAAATACATTTTGCTAGCTATAGGCTAGTTATTTTGTGCTTGCACAGCAGAAACAATAATAATATGGTGTCACGTAATAATAATACGCATAATTATAGGCAACTAAAATAAGATAAGATACTGGCTTGGTAAAGGTTTAATTAGAAGAAGCACCCCATTGGTGAATCAATGGTGACATACTCAGTTTTAGTGCTACAATAATGAATCATAATTCACTGACTAATCTTCATTTTTAGTTTCACCAGCTATCCACTCACTACTTTTCTTGCCATGCTGCTATGGAGGCATACGCTGTGGCTACCATGCGTAACCTTCCTGATCCTCATCCCATCCTTAAGCTACTTCGGCCTCACTTTCGCTACACCATGGCCATCAACACAGCAGCTAGAGCCACTCTCATCAATAATGGTGGCATCCTAGACCAGCTTTTTGCCATTGGCGAAGCTGGAAAGGTGGAGTTGTTGCGACGTGTTTCCAATCTCTATCGAGTCCAGTGGACGAATATTGTCCAGTATGCTCAGGAACGTGGAGTTGATGATCCAGACAAGTTACCTGGCTATTACTATCGAGATGATGGCACCAAAATTTGGAATGTAATGAGCAAGTTTGTTGAGGGAATAGTCGATGAATTCTACAACACTGACGAAGATGTCGAGAACGACTCTGAAATTCAAAGTTGGGCTAAGGATGTGTACACAGATGCTTTTCCTGGCTGCTTTGGAGCTGAAGAGTCAGATGGCCATGGCTTTCCCAAAGAGATCAATACCAGGAGAGAGCTCACAGAGTATTGCACCCTCATCATATTCACTGGCTCGGTTCAGCACGCTTCCATCAATTTCGGTCAATACGATATGTATGCGTTTGTTCCAAACGCCCCTGCTACCCTTCGTCTTCCTCCACCGAGCAAAAAGGGAGATGCTGACTACAATAAGCTCCTAAGCACTCTGCCTGATAAGACAAGCACAATTCGTCAAATTACAGTAGCCCACTTACTGTCTCAGTACAGCGATGATGAGGTAAGCGTAATAATATATTATACTTCCGTATGGATAGTCTCATTCTCAGACCCCACCCTCACAGGAGGGAAAGGGTCTGGTACACATCGGGCTTGTTTCTGAATACTGACGCGCCAATCAGATTCATGCCATGTGCCTCATAGATCACATAGCTATGTATGGAAGCCGAGAAGGGCAATTTCGTTCGATTCCGCAACCCCAAGGTGCGGGATGCAGATTGCGGAATCGAACGAAATTGCCCTTCTCGGCTTGCATACTTTCCTGCCTTGAGGGCGGAGTCTGGGATCGAGACTAGCAACATACCTATCCATGATTTGGTGAAGAATTAATTTTATTTAAGTTGGTGATTTGGCAAATCAAATGGCCATGCAACGACTAAAATTTTAATATCATGCCATAACATAATATAGTGTGCAATGTACTTACGAATACTATAATAAAATTAAGATATTGGCCAATCCACTAAACTCCAACTTTTCTGCATATTATACTACTTATTATTATTATTATTTAATGCTGTGTAATTTTTTATCATGAATGCTGTAGATATATTTGGGTCAGTATCCATCAAGCATATTCTCAGAGAAGGCCGCACAGCGTCTCATCAAGCAGTTTCAATATGATTTGGAGGATATTTCTGAAAATATTAAGAAAAGGAACAGGGATCTTGATGTGCCTTATATCTACATGCTTCCTGGAAAAGTTCCCAACAGTATTACTATCTAAACTAAAACTGCTACGTATACAGTACATAGTCTAGCTAGTAATTAATTATGAGAGAAAGAATTAACTCTTCAATAGTATACTTAGTGTATAGATCTATGGCATGTGTGCACAACACAATTACTGTTAATATAATAGCTAGAGGAATAATATGATTGTTTGATTGTAGTCTCGGATATCATCAATAATTTTTTGGATTAGCAAGTGTCATAACAAAGGTCTGTATGTAATCATTAAGGATTGGTCTTGCCTATTTCAGAATCTTGAAAATAGGTGTGGAGCTACCTTCACTGTAAGAACTTTTGACCATAATTATGTGGTTATCTCGGTTTCATGCCTCCTTTCTAGATAATTAACATTAACCATTAACTTTAATTAAATTAGCATCACTATCTGAATATTCCAAAATTTAATTCCTAATTGCAAACAACTTAATTTGCAATTTGTATAACAGTAGTTAATCATGCAGAGGAGTACCTTAAAGGTTTAAGTGGCCATTAAGTTGTATTTACCCTTCGAATTAATAAACAGTAGTCAATGAGTTTTCAATGAACTTTTGTTATGTCTAAATGAAATTGAGATAACCAATTATTGGGTCATAATATATCATTATTATTAATTGCATACATGCATGCATACATGCACACAACAATCACATAATCGGTCAAGTATACTAGCACAATTGCATCAAATTGAAGGGTTAACTAAAAAGTATGACACGTTCCTACGCACACAGAAAAAGTATTAAAAGCAGTTTTTAACATACAGTTTCATGAGTCCAACATCCGATTTGTTTGTCACTGCACATAGAGTTCCATTATGCTGATGGGTGTGTCCCCATTCATAGCTAGTGGACTCTGTTCCACAAATGCGAACCTCGATATCGTCAGTTGTTGGATTAGCAAGTGTCACACTGAACCAAGGCGGAGTCCTCCCATCACTACAACACTGACCTTCACACTGCTGGCCATCCCAGAGGGGATCACTAGTATACCTCAATACATCAGTATGTTCGTATGCCCTAAATGGATTTCCAGATTCGCAGTAGTAGTTGTTTCCAACAAATGATGGTGGTGTTTGAGGCGTGAAAGAACTACCAGCCACCAAACACGGACAGTTAAAGACTTCAGTAGATACAATAAACTGCTCTGAAAAACCAGCAGCATAAGTCCAGATATGCGTGCGTGGTGAAGATCCGTAGGTAATACTCACTCCATCAACGTATCCAGTGTTAATTGAATTTTGCTCATTTGCGAAGACATCAGTACTTCCAATCTGGTATCCGATAACTTGTCCACAAACCTTGCTATACTGGCGACCACTGCCACTAGCAAAGGTCAAGGCTGAGCAGCTATATGCTCCCATGCTAGCTACTAGGACGTCCGCAGGCTCTGACGCCATTGGCAGAGTACAATCTCAAAGATGAAGGACACTGCTGTGTAGGATCACTCATATTGAGGTAGGCCACACGATACCACTGTCCAGGTCCACAGCGAGCACTCACAGTATTATCACTTCCAAATTGCTGCTGCAATATGCTTGAAGCAGCATTCTCTAGGTTTTGTCGAGCTGCATCTCTCTCTTCTTGGGAAGGACAAATTCCTGGTTCAGTGCCAGGAATGACTTGGGGGCCCACTGAGTTCTGGGCAAATACACTTGCTACATGTATCTTTGCGAAGAAAGCTATCAAAATTACTATCTTCAGTGCCACCATATTGGCTAGCTTTTAGCTGCTATTATGTACAATTTGCTATCTGCTTAATAATATATTATTGAGCCAATGGGAGCAGCTGTATATTCCACCAAGAATATTACTGAAATATGTAACATCAAAGGCCTATATATAAAGACCCCCTCCAAGGACAGGGGAAGAACTAGGGCATGTCCGTAAACTTGATTTTCACAAGTCCTCGATGGGAGGGTGGGTTGGTCGAAGATATCAATTTCACCATGAATTTAATTTTTCAATTATTCATAGCAGTCATGAATTATAGTGGTAAACAATAATATTATACTACATGCCACATGTACATCATGTCATATAATACTGATTATGTGACATAATGAATGACACTGCATTCTTGTGGTATAATAATTATTATGTACACAAAATGTGCTTTGTCCACCTAGACCACACACATACGAATAAACTAAGGACAATAATTAGCTATTTATTATGATAAAAAGCTTAAGATCATCAAATCTGCAAAATAAACCTGTTGACAATTATAATTTATTATTTCCCCCTCCCATCTTTGTAACTACATACCTGCATCACACTCTCCCATATCTTCCTCAGCTCTGTGAAATACCATGAAGTCATTGGAGAAGAATAATAATTATTATGTAGACTAGGATGGAGTAGAGGTAGATTAGAATTATGGCCAGGACTGCAGTCAGCATAATCGACTGATCTTTCTAATAGGGCAGAACGTTCTGAAGAGTTTTGAATCTCTGATAATTAATATCATATCTATCAGTGGTGTGTGTGCATGTGTGCAAATAATTATCCAGTAACTACAGATCCAAATTCAAAAAACTCAGCATAATATTAGCTAGATCCGATAGTATCCCTTAGCCTCTTTATGTATACCCAGGCCATAATAATTATTTCTCCGCCTCCTCAAAGGGCCTAGTCTTCTCTAAAACTTAAGAAAGCTTATCCTGTCCGTAGAGAATCCGTCAAAAAGGAAGAGCGTGAACATCACCAGAATAATTATTCAGAGACAATGATGAAATGCACACAATAATTCGCACATCCTGAAAAAGCGTAATGGCACCTTGTTTTCAACATTATTATGAATCAGGTATGTAGCAGCTGGTGTGGTAAACTGACACACTGGCAGTCACTAGAGTGACTATTGTACCCCAGCACATGTTATTATGTATCAAGGGTCAAATAATAATATTATTGCACAGAATTTATAGATACTACATGACATTGTATAGTATAAAAAAATAAACTAAACATATATAACTATGCTACTACTACATTAAAATAATTATACACCGAATGTCATCATACTAAATTTCTATGTAGTTTCGATCACTATGATTATTTTATCTTCAATATCACTGCACGTACAGTTCCATTAGGCTGATGGGTGAGTCCTCACTTGTAGTGGACTCTGATCCACAAATGCGGATCTCGATATCGTCAGTTGTTGGATTAGTGAGTATCACACTAAACCAAGGCGGAGTCCTCCCATCACTACAACACTGACCTTCACACTGCTGGCCATCCCAGAGAGGATCACTAGTATACCTCAATACATCAGTATGTTCGAATGTACTAGATGGATTTCCAGATTCGCAGTAGTAGTTGTCTCCAACAAATGATGGTGGTGTTTGGGGTGTGAAAGAACTACCAGCTACCACACATGGACAGCTAAAGACTTCATTAGTTGCAAGGAGCTGCTCCGACAAACCAGAAGCGTAAGTCCAGATATGCGTGCGTGGACTACCATAGGTAATACTCACTCCATCAACGTATACAGTATCTATTGAATTTTGCTGATTATCAAAGACGTCAGTACTTCCAACCTGGTATCCGATAACCTGTCCACAAACCTTGCTATACTGGCGACTACTGCCACTAGCAAAGATCAAGCTTGAGCAGCTAGATCCTCCAACGCTAGGCCGTCCACAGGCTCTAATGCCACTGGAAGAGTACAATCTGAACGATGAAGGACACTGCTGTGTAGGATCACTCATATTGAGGTAGGCCACACGATACCACTCTCCAGGTCCACAGCGAGCTCTCACAATTTGTTGTTGCAGTACGCTTGAAGCAGCACTCTGTAGATTTTGTCGAGCTTCATCTCTGTCTTCTTGTGAAGGACAAGTTCCTGATTCTGTGCCAGGAATGACCTGGGGGTCCACTGAGTTTAAAGTTTGGGCTTCTACATGCATCTTTGCGAGGAACGTTATCAGGATTACTAGCTTCACTGTCACCATATTGGCTATAGCTAATAGTTGCTGGCTATAATAATTATGTATACTTGCTGTCAACAAGACGTGCTTGTAGCTAAACCAATAATGAGTAGACTCAGTAGACACAGCAGTTTCACTTCAATGCATGTAACCAAGTTAAGGCTTATAATGTATTATATAGACCCATGCCATCTGAAGAAAGCGGAGGAGAACTAGCTAGGGCATATAGTATTATGTAAGCTATTACACGCATTTCATGAATCCTTTATGCAGTAGGAGGGTGATCAGGGGAATATTATGTCATGGATTCTATTCCTAATAGGCTATGTACATGTAATGTTCATACAATAATGACAATATTATTGAATAGTTGTTTGCAATTATTGGATAGGTTACACACCTTTTCCCACAGGATTTACCTATGTAGCCCAATTTCACGGAATTGCATTCTTGTGGTACACACACAATTAAGATTTATATAGTGACCTACATCACACTCTCCCATCAGGGGCTGATCCAGGGAGGGTGGATAGGGTGGCTAGCCACCCCCCTTCAACAGTTCTTTTATGTAGTGTATATAGTATTGGAGATATCCACCATTATCAATCAGCCATCCCCCTTGCACAGTGGTGTAGATATACACCAGGGTATGGAAGCCGAGAAGGGCAATTTCGTTCGATTCCGCATCCCGCATCCCGCATACCGCATTGAACTACCTTGCGGGATGCAGGTTGCGGGTTGCGGAATCGAACGAAATTGCCCTTCTCGGCTTCCATACCAGGCACAGGCCCAGGCCAAACTGGCCTGGGCCTGTGCCCTGGTAAACTAACCAATTTAAGGATCAAGTACCTCAAAGCAAAAACAAGTGGATCACGTTAGCCTATAATGAGGGTATACTTCAGTTGCACACACGTTTTAATTCTCCCATGATAGCTCTCAACATAATCCAATTAATCATAGTAATTAACACAGTGTTCACTCCACTACACATAATTATGTCAAGCATGCATGCCAGTCTGGCATATTTGCACATACTTCCTGTCCAATCTTGAAAACTATCATGGGACAATTAAGTAGTAAGTGCAAGCAATATTATGCCAGTTTGTTATTGACAAACTCACATGTCTGACATAGTTATGTATAGTGGAGTGAATACTTCATTAATCACTGCGATAAACTGAGTTATTTTGAGAACCATCATGGGAGAAGGTAATGCATGTATGCATGCATGCAACTTAGGCAACCCACATTATGGGTTAACAACCCACTTGTTTTGGCTGTGAGGTATATAGCTGTTACAAATTAATATAAATAAGATGTTTTCATTAGGTTGGGAGATATCGAGGTCGATAGGAGTCTCAAATTCTCACGCCACTACTGGGTCCACCAAGTGCCCGGGTAACTTTACAAGTCTAGATACGCCACTGCCCTTGCACCAGTATAGCTAGTTAACTATGGGTAGCCACCCTATCAGCCATACAAGGGGCTGGGGGCTCCCCCCTCCAGAATTAGCTATTATTATTGTTCATGACATTGTGTGACCTGTATAATAATATTATTATATCATCATTTTTCATTTTTCTGTACTCCATCCTAGTCTAGCTACATGTTCTTCTCCAATGACTTAATGATATAGCCACCAACCCCATGGAGCACTTCACAAGATGGGCAGGTGCTGTGTCTCCCCCAGCCACTGGAAGAGTCCCTGGTACACTTCTCAGTGGTGCTAGCTATCAATTTTAGTTATGCTAAATTAGCACCTGAACTAGTCATAGAGAGGTGCATGTTGTCTAACCGCGCCCTTTTATATTAATTGCCAGTATCTCAGGCCGGGGTGTGGCTGCTACACTAGCCTGTAATATTCTCCATGGACTGCATGAAAGCTAGCTAGGCCAGAATTTGAAGGTAGGGGCCAGACCACACTCAAAATAGCGTTACCTGGTGCCTCGAAGACCACTATTCTCAAACAAGTATTGATTGGGTACCGGAACCTCACAAGCAATCTGGCACTTAGCTACATGTAAACCACACAGCTGCAATCCTCAAAGGCAAACTTGAAAACACGCAACTCTCAGTATGACGATGAATCAGTGAAATTCTGCCACACGTACCAATCATGCACTGAAGAGCTCACCTCATTTGAATCCTGTGTGCATGATATGGGTGGAGTAACAACATCTCATCTCAATCACACCCATACAATTGCATCCACTTCACACCAAAAATAATAATTTTATTATAGCTAATCATCGTCACCTCGAGCTCTTGAAGGTGGTGATGAAGCACATGAACAGCGTGTCACAGCTTGGCTCCATGAACACAGGCCAGTCATCCATCTCCACTCTCTACATCTGCTGACTCTCTATACCATCATATATTATCTGCACACATACCATGCACACAATAAGAAAGCAAAACATGTACGTATTGTTAGTGTCACATCAAATTTGGAATGTTGTCATTAATTTTCTGACTTTCACCAGCATAAATTCTTCATGTGCCCAGGAAAATAGGGGTCATTTTTATCATGCAAGCTACATGTCATGTAGTTCATCAATTAATTATTAATACCTTGCTATTATATGTTGTGAGTCAAGCACATGATATTGTATGTATAAAAAGTGATTGCACAGAAGTTGTTTATAGTAGGGATGGTAATATAATATTAATCAAATGATGAAGCTGTACAGTAAAGTATTCTAGCACAATTGATCAAAATGAAGGGTAACTAAAGGTACGATACATTCCTACATGTACACACACAGGAAATTTTAATCATGCACTTTTCACGAGTCCAATATCTGACTTGTTTGCCTTCAATATCACTGCACATAGAGTTCCATTAGGCTGATAGGTGTGTCCTCACTTGTAGTGGGCTCTGATCCACAAATGCGGACCTCAATATCGTCAGTTGTTGGATTAGCGAGTGTCACACTAAACCAAGGCGGAGTCCTCCCATCACTACAACACTGACCTTCACACTGCTGGCCATCCCAGAGAGGATCACTAGTATAATTGAATACATCAGTATGTTCGAATGTACTAGATGGATTTCCAGATTCACAGTAGTAGTTATTTCCAACAAACAATGGTGGTATCTTAGGAGTGAAAGAAGTACCAGCTAGCGCACATGGACAATTATGGTCATAGGTTTCATTAGTTGCAAGAAGTTGCTCCGATAAACCAGCAGCATAAGTCCAGATATGTGTGCGTGGTGAAGAACCATATGTAATACTCACTCCATCAACGTATGCAGTATCTATTGAAGATATAAAATGATAGAAGACGTCAGTACTTCCAACCTGGTATCCGATAACTTGTCCACAAACCTTGCTATACTGGTGACCACTACCACTAGCAAAGGTCAAGGCTGAGCAGCTATACGCTCCCGCGCTACTAGGACGTCCACAGGCTCTGATACCATTGGCAGAGTACAATCTCAAAGATGGAGGACATGACTGCTGTGTAGGATCACTCATATTCAGATAGGCCACGCGATACCACTGCCCAGGTCCACAGCGAGCAATCACATCATTGTGTTTATTTACAATTTGCTGTATTACACTTGATGCTGCACTATGTAGGTTTTGTTGAGCTGCATCTCTGTCTCTTTGTGAAGGACAAACTATTGGCTTTGTGTCAGGAATGACTTGGGGGCCCACTGAAGTTTGGGGAAATACAGTTACTACTACATGTGACTTTGAAAAGAAAGCTATCGAAATTACTAGCTTCACTGCCAGCATATTGGCTAATTCTTATAGCTGCTACTTGCTATCAACAAGATTGTGCTTATAATAATAATAATATTAAGCCAGTAGGCACTACTGTGACTACGGAAGCATGTACATATAGCTACGAAACTAAGGATTTATATAGATCCATCTCAAAACAGAGAAGCCGAGAGGAAACAGATGTTTTATAACCTTTTATGTAACTTGTTGTATTTGCATCGAGTAATGTACTGCAGTAATTAACTCTCAGTTAGTATCTCTACATTATAGTATACTCATGCACAGACCTACATGTAATATGCACTAATGATATTATTAAGGTAAATTAAATGTTCGATACCCTTTGGTCCTGCTTGTTTGGACCACCGTTCTTGTGTACCTAATCTCATGTAGATTACAATTAATATGTACTTATCCATAAAGATAAACATTATTATCATGTTGAAAGATCATCAAATCTGCGAAAATAAACCACCTAGCAATTCCCCCATTTAATGTTTACCTGCATCACATTCTCCCATCTTAATTCCTCAGTTCTGTGAAGTGCTCCATGGGGTTGGTGGCTATCATGAAGTTATTGGAGAAGAACATATGTAGCCGAGGATGGAGTAGAGGTAGATTAGAATGATGGCCAGGACTGCAGTCAGCAGAATCGACTGAATGTTCTTGGTCACACTGAACACATTTTGAAGTGTTTCAAATCTCTTGACGATATTATCTATTAGTTGCATATGTATTTGTGTGTGAGCATGAGCACATGTATGCATACTTATAGTAACTGTATACTATATAAATGATTTCAATTTTTTAATTTATTATGATAGATAGACGTCACGCCACAAGGGCAGCAGACCAAAATGAGGCCTATGAGACAGAATATTCAATGTTACCAATCCCTACTCATTTCCTATACCTTGTGCAAACTTATTACAAAATACTATACGTGATTGTACATGAGAGACTTACTGCTCATACACCCCAATTAAGATTTTTCCCCACTCAATACAATATAATCACAGAAGTCTCTCTCTCCCCCTCCTTCCCATTTTCTCAAGGTCAAATGCTCACCACAAATGAAGCAGTCATTCTTTAGCTGTTCCTCTTTTCTGTTCTTCTCTGCTCTGAAGTCGGCGAAGGTGTCAATGATCACACCAAAGATGAGGTTCTGGAAGATGATGACAATCACTATCAGGAAGAAGGTGAGATCGTAGATGAATCGCAACGAAAACAGTCTCTCCTGTGAAACAAAGAGCGACATCATAAAATTCATACAATCACACAAGTTTCTCTCTCTTCCCTCCCTTAATTTCCCTCAACCTCTCTCTCACCCCTCTCCCCCTCCTTCCCATTTTCTCAACATCCTCCCCTCCCCCCATACCCTTCCTTCTCTCTCCCATGGCCATTCTCATATGGCAAGCTCATTTTCTCAACATTCCTCTCCTCCCTCCATGTGGCTAGCTCATTTTCCTCCCCTCCCCCTACAGCCTTCTCTCTCTATATCTCTCCCTTCCCCTCCCCATTCTCACATGGCTAGCTGGTTTTCTCAAGACATCACTGATTCCTCCTCCAGCTCTGATTCCCTCCTTGAAGGTGGTGATGAAGCACATGAACAGTGTGTCACAGCTTGGCTCCATGAACACAGGTCAGTCGTCCATCTCAACTCTCTACATCTGTAATATTATTATGTCGTACATAGTTAGTGTCATATCAAATTTGGAATGTTGATATTTCTGGGTTTCACCAGCACAAACTCTTCACGTGCCCAAGAAAGTAGGGGTCGTTTTTACCATGCAAGCTACATGTAGTTCATCAATTAATTATTAATACTTTGCTGTTATAATATATCGTGAGTCAAGCACATGATATTGTATGTAAAGTATTGCACAGAAGTTGTATATACTAGGGATGGTAATACAACACACATGAATCAAATGATGAAGCTGTACAGTAATTTAAAAGTATTCTAGCACAATTGCATCAAAGTGAAGGGTAACTAAAGGTACGACACGTTCCTAAGCACACATAGGAAAAAGATTAAAAGTGTCCAATATCTGCTTTGTTTCTCTTTAATATCACTGCACATAGAGTTCCATTACGCTGATGGGTGTGTCCTCACTTGTAGTGGGCTCTGATCCACAAATGCGGACCTCGATATCGTCAGTTGTTGGATTAGCGAGTGTCACACTAAACCAAGGCGGAGTCCTCCCATCACTACAACACTGACCTTCACACTGCTGGCCATCCCAGAGAGGATCACTAGTATAACTAAATAGCTACATCAGTATGTTCGTATGTACTGGATGGATTTCCATGGCAGATTCACAGTAGCTAGTAGTTGTTTCCAACAAACGGTGGTATCTGAGGCATGAAAGAAGTACCAACTAGCGCACACGGACAGCTATGGATTTCATTATTTGCAAGAAGTTGCTCCGACAAACCAGCAGCATAAGTCCAGATATGCATGCGTGGTGAAGTACCATAGGTAATACTCACTCCATCAACATATGCAGTATCTATTGAAAGCTGATGATCGAAGACGTCAGTGCTTCCAACCTGATATCCGATAGCTTGTCCACAAACCTTGCTATGGCTACTGGCGACCACTGCCACTAGGAAAGCTCAAGCTTGAGCAGCTATACATTCCCGCACTACTTGGACGTCCGTAAGCTCTGATAAAATTGGCAGAGTACAATCTCAAAGATGAAGGACACTGCTGTATAGGATCACTCATATTCAGATAGGCCACATGATACCACTGCCCATGCAGGTCCACAGCGAGCACTCAAAGCAACGTTATTTTCAAATTGCTGTATTGCACTCGAAGTAGCTAGCACTCTGTAGATTTTGTCGAGCTACATCTCTGTCTTCTTGCGAAGCACAAATTCCTGGTTCTATGGCAGGAATGACTTGGAGGAGCATTGAGTTTTGTGCAACTATGGTTACTACATCTGTCTTTGCGCATGCAAAGAAAGCTATCAAAATTACTAGCTTCACTGCCTGCATAGTGGCTAATTGTTATAGCTGCTACAGTGGACTCTCCGAATAATGGACACCTTGGTACATAGGCTTCTGTCCTTTATTCGGGGTATGTCCTTTATTGGGGTATTTTACTTTAGTCACCTCCCACTTCATCTAATATTAATTTTATAGCCAATAGTTCATTGTTATAAAGAGATTTATGACATATTCAAGTGTTTTCATGACATTGTATTGCACTATATGTCTATTTCAAGGAAGTGATCTAGCTACTAGACGAGTGTCAATTGCGTTATGGTGGACGAATGGCTAGCTACTTGCCACTTGACCAAGTAAAGCAGTGGCTGTTGTCATTACTATAGCTAGACAAAGTACTGCCGTTTTTTTAGTGGCTACATGTATTGCCGTCTTATTATTTTTGTACAGATTGTTAATAATGCCATGAACTGCATGTAAGACGGTCGTGGGCGGGGTTAGCCACACCCACCGCCGTCCGTTAGTCGGAACGTTTTTTTGCATAGTAGCTACTGTATTACTTCGTGCAAGCTGCTGTGTCCGTTATCCGGAATTCGGAGGTTGTCCGCTATTCAGGTGCTGCTACTGTATTAAACATATGGAGATATCGGTTGGTACATATAGCAGTGTCCGTTATTTGGTAGAGGTCCGTTATTGGGAGTGTCCGTTAATAGAGAGTTCACTGTACTTGCTATCAATATATCATAATGAGCCAGTGGGCACTACTGTGACTACGGAAGTATCTACACAGCCAAAATAAGTGGATCACACTAATCTAATGTGGGTTGCCTCAGCTGCACTGGTACATTAATTCCTATCATAGTATACTTGTAATCCAATTAATTACAAGTGTAAAAACAATTGAATAAAATTGAAGGATGAAGTAGGGATGGCAATGCCAAAAAGTACATAAATAAGATTTTAGGGATAAGAGATAATCACAACCACTATACATCCCTACGCTTGCTTTTCTTGATTAGCTACTACAGACCCATTGATGTCGACTTATTCAAGGCATGCTATCCTTGGAGTGTTCTATGCTGTCCTTGGAGTGTTCTTGACTTACATGTGGGAGATATTAATATTCTCCCTATCAGTAATTTTATATTATTATTGATTATTTATGATCCCCATGCTACTCAAAAAGCAAGCGTCTCAGCATAAAGTATTATAAGCAAAAAAAAAAAAAAAAAAAAAAGCGTAGGCGGATGTATAGTGGTTGTGATTATCTCTTATCCCTAAAATCTTGTTTGTGTACTTTTTTGCATTGCCATCCCTACTTCATCCTTCAATTTTATTCAATTGTTTTTACACTTGTTTCTGTTATTTTTTATTGCGCGTGCGCGTAAAAGTAGTAGCCACGCCCCTCTTTAACTCGCCTAGGTACTAAGGCGATAAAGCTGTTTCAGGCGGCCAAGTTAGCGATGAGACTCTAGTACTGGTATAGCTATTATTGATTTTATCGACTATCTTTTTCACTACTGAGCTGGCTGTTATGCCTACTGCTGAGGGCCGTGCCGCGCCCGTACGTTGAGGCCTCGAGTCATATCCCAGCGCAGTACTAGCGCTGCACGCGCTAGCCTCTAGCTAGGTTCGCTTTATCGCGCTCGCGCGGGAGAGCCTGGCGCTTAGCCATGGCTAGGCTAAGCTAGCTTGGTTCGAGGCGCTACACTAGCAGGGGCGGATCTAGGGGGGGGGTTGCTGGGGTTGCAACCCCCCCAAACGATTTTGAGCAGCCCCTCCCACTTATATACAAGGCTTACTATAGCTTGGCACAGTAGCTGCCACTCTATGGTTAGCAGCAGATAAGCTGTGTAGTACATAATTGGCCTCAAACCAACAGGTGGTGCACGGTGGTTAGTGGTACACCCTGAACATGGCTTCAGCTATGAATAATCTACTGTAGACCACAAGAGTCAGCTGAGTGTTACTGCAGTGTTACTAGGTCATCTGGGGCGACTAAAAGTGGGCGTGGCTCATTAAAAGTGGGCGTGGTCGAAAAAATTTCGCGCGCTTCGCGCGCAATTAAACCTACAACCCCACCATACTAAAAATCCTAGATCCGCCCCTGACTAGCTGGCTTGCATGCTACTATAGCACGAGCACTAGCTAGCGGCGGGTGGCACGCGCAGCTGACTACTGTCACATGACTTCACCATGGCAACACATTATGAGCATGCGCATTATATGACAAAAATGGCGTATCAGACACACCCTATCTTTAATGCGCCGTACATAAGCTTATACCCACCATTACGTGACTGTAGAGATAACGCAAAACTAGCGTGCCACTGCACTGCGCGCTACAAAATAGAATGAGAACTAAGGTGAGAGGTCCAGAGAGTCTTGAGTTAGCCCTGGAAATGAGAAAGAAAGAAAGATTGAGAAATGGCTATTTTTGTTAACATCTGGTTCTGGCATATATAATTGAATTGATGGATGATCTTGGTCTTGTTAGATAGATATTTTGCTATAGATTCTGATTTTGACACTTAGAAATTTCATAAAGTTACCTGTTTTGAGATATTTGGATTTTTGTAATGTATTACATATATGCGGAGTATCCGTGCCATCCCTACTTATAGAGTCTACCGACTCTATGATAGATACTATCTCACACTCACTGGCGGCTGTAGAGCACAAAAGGAACCCGGGCATGGCAAGTCATTAATATAATAACCTACATTTTTACTGCTTAATTTGACGTTTTAGGCCACATTAAATTTTAATAAGCATGCATGCCCCAATCTCTACCCAGGCTTAGCCCTGGTATGCCCTGGCTTGCAGCCGCCTATGCTCACACTTGCCAATTTATGAGATAGTTACTACATGAATTTCATAATACTCATGGGACAAGTGGTACGTGCAATTAGCTATGCCTGTTAGTTATTTACAAACTGGCTTTCACATACCCGGTAGTTTAGTAGTATTTTGAGAATAGTTTACTATGATGCGGAAGTATGGTGTGTGCAACTGAAGTAACCCACATTAGTTTAATATGATCCACTTGTTTTTACTGTACATGTATGAAGCTAAGGGTTTATATAGATCCATCTCAAAACAGAGAAGTCGTGAGGAAACAGATGTTCTGGGACTTGAGATGTGTAGCTTATTGCATTAATTTTTACAGTGGCCCAGAAGTGCACTTGTTTCGGTCCTCAACTCAATCCTGATTCTGATTCTCTGACTTTATTTTGATTTTGATTCTCCGATGTGATTCTGATTCTCCAACTTGATTTTGATTTTTAATTTTGATTCTCTGATTTGATTCTTGTTTTAATAGATCCCTTGTATAAAGTGGATTCTGATTCTCCAACTTGATTCCAATTTTAGATTTTTGATCTTGATTCTGATTCTCTGACTTGATTCTTATTTGTAAGTGGATTTTGATTCTCTAACTTGATTCTTAGTGGTGACTCAAAATAATAGCTATCTGTCCTTCCAGAATGGCAGCTGGATTAGGGCCACAAGCAGCGTAAGTTTTCATCTCTCTCCCAAAACTCCCCCCCCCCCCCACCCCTCCTCAGCCCTCCCCTTCAGTCAGTAGCCAACTTTGGGTTAGCTACTAGTGGTGATGAAAATCATCTGTGTGGGGCGAGCCTTCATACAAGTCAAAAGATTCATTCGAGGATTCATCATGCTCATGGTATAGACTACCATCATGATCACATGCATGCCATTGACGGCACGGAGCTGGTGCAGTGGTGTCTAGGTAGTTTCTACCTCGGTGCAAGCAAAGAAAGAAAGTGAATGCACAAGGATAACTTACAACAGCATAGCATTTCCTACTAAGAGGTACTATTCCATGTAAACAGTCTTGTTACTATCTATGGAAAAAGAATATACCGTGAGTGGGTTAACATCTTGCATGTACATGTACGTCATTGAAAAATATTATGTGGCTTGGTTTGCTAAAAACCAGTAGCTAATGGTCTTTTCTATGGGCTTCTTTTAAATATTAATCTTGGGGGGCATTTAAATGTTCCCTATAGCTAGCTAGCTACAGGTCCTTTAATTATTAATGGTAAGCCCAATGAGAATCACGTTAGAGAATCAGAATCCACTTACAAAATCGAAGTAAGAATCTAAATAGCTAAGAATTGAATTGGAGAAATAAAATCAAAATCAAGAGAATCAAGTCAGAGAATCAAAATCAAAATCAAGTCAGAGAATCAGAATTAAAATAAAAAATAATCAAGTGCGTGTGCATAAATGTAAATGTGTATAATAATATTATAAATGTACATGTATATTATACCAAGGAGCGGATGATTTTGGCGAGCATTAAATTTGGTGAAATGGTTCTCCTTTGGTGTTAGCAAAGTTTGAACTTGGTGATCTAAATGCTTACCACCATAGGCGTATATGCAATTAAGATCATTTGGCGAGTTTTTAATTTGACAATCTATACCAAAATAAATCTCGCCAAAATTTCCCCACTATAATATGACTCTATGATGTACATACTCGTACCTGTATCAATCCCTAGTTTCGCGTAAGAGGGGCTGGCTCGCGAGACTAATCAATCCCAGAATAGTGAGTGTTGGTTGAACTCCGAGTGTGAGGATATAGCTACTGTTTATATCTGTGTTTGATACACAGCACGTGTTCATGTAAACTTTACTAGAACACCACAGACCCTTCCAGCTGGGGGTGTTTGATACACGGCGTGTAGCGGGGGGAGGTGGCGGGAAACCCAATATTAAGATGGAAAGCTATAATTACTATGTGTGGGAAACCAAATACTCCCCCACCACCTCCCCCTCCCCCCCCCCCCCCCCCCCCCCCAAATAATATTTTGCCTAACCTCTATTATCTATGCTTGCATGGGTAATAGATGCACTCTGTAACATGGTTTAGCTACTCTCTCTTTCTCTCTCTCTCACTACAGCTGAAGTAGACCTGAATAATATTATGTCGACGTTGCTGTGGATGATATTGGCAGTGTGTTTGCTGTCCATGGTCTACCTCAGTAAGCAGGCAAGAAAGACGACGTTTCCAGTCATTGGCAGGCTGGCCATTATCAGGAATATGCATGTGTGTACCTATGATGCTTGTATCCTTGTAAAAAGATTAGAAACAAAGTGACCATGACATTGACGATTATTGCCAAGTAGCTAGCCAAGCCACACCTTTTCCCACAGGATTTCCCTATATGTAGCCCAATTTCACAGAATTGCATTCTAAGACTTGTGGTGAATATGCAAGGGGGAGCCCCCGGTCCCTTGTGTTCAATGGCCCCGGCCCACCCCCAATGAAACCCTGGTACACTTCTGGTGCTAGCTAGCTATCATTTTTTTAACCAATATTATGCTCTAATTGCCCATGTCTCAGGGGTGTGCATGGCTGCTTCACTAGCTGACCGAAAGTGTTCATTTAATGTTCTCCATGGACTCCATGAAAGCTAGCTAGGCGGCACCAGAATTCGAAGGGATGGGCCAGGCCACACCCAAAACAGCATTATCTATAGTGTGGTGAGGGCTCATCTGTAGCTAATGGCATCTGGATCTGAATAGTTCTTTGCTGTTGAATCTTTTGTTGCTCCACCATCTATTGTGTATGAAGAAGAGAAAACATTACCTGCAATAGTTAATTAATATGTACTATTATGATATAATAATCATGAATAATCCCCCTTCTCCAAAGAAAATCCTGCATAAAACCCTAAAGTACTGCTACAATCCTTGGCCCCCACCCATAATTTGGCAAAATATTTGTTCCATTTGCACCCCATTACATCCACCCCCCCCCCACCCCCATCCTCTCTCTCTCCCACTCACTTTTCCCCTCTTTTTCTCCTCCCTCCTTCTTATGCTTAATTTACACCCCACCCTCAAGATACAATGTCCTCTAATTAACTACCTTTTCTCGTAGGTCGTAGAGGTCTCTAAGTGAAATAATGGGCCTCCAACTGACCATGCAATCAGATTTCTGTATTAAATTTTGTTACAACTATTAGTGTATATTAGGTCTGTGCATGAGTATACGATAATGTAGAGATACTAACAGAGCCTGGTTGAATATACTGCAGTAGCTACTGTAACATTAATTAATTTTATTCAATGCTCATTGAATACAACAAGCTACATAAAAAGTCCCAAAACATATGCATCCTGTTTCCTGTCGACTTCTCGGTTTTGAGATGGATCCATATAAATCCTTAGTTTAAATTCGTATAATAATATGTACATACTTCCGTAGTCACAGTAGTGCTCACTTGCTCATTATTATATAGCACAATCTCGTTGATAGCGAGTATAGCAGCTATAAGAATTAGCCAATATGATGACAGTGAAGCTAGTAATTTCGATATTTTTCTTTGCAAAGACAACAGTTACTGTATTTGCCCAAAACTCCGTGGGCCCCCAAGTCATTCCTGACACAGAGCCAATAATCTGTCCTTCACAAAGAGACAGAGATGCAGCTCGACAAAACCTACATAGTGCAGCTTCAAGTGTAATACAGCAAATTGTAAATAAAAATATAAACAATGCTGTGAGTGCTCGCTGTGGACCGGGGCAGTGGTATCGTGTGGCCTATCTCAATATGAGTGATCCTACACAGCAGTGTCCTTCATGTTTGAGATTGTACTCTGCCAATGGCGTCAGAGCCTGCGGACGTCCAAGTAGCGTGGGAGCATATAGCTGCTCAAGCTTGAGCTTTGCTAGTGACAATGGTCGCCAGTATAGTAAGGTTTGTGGACAAGTTATCGGATACCAGATTGGAAGCACTGACGTCTTCGACAATCGGGGATATTCAATTGATATTGGATACGTTGATGGAGTGAGTATTACCTATGGTAATTGTCCACCACGCACGCATATCTGGACTTATGCTGCTGGTTTGTCGGAGCAACTTCTTGCAACTAATGAACGCCACAACTGTCCGTGTGCACTAGTTGATACTTCTTTCATGCCTAAGATACCACCACCGTTTGTTGGAAACAACTACTACTGTGAATCTGGAAATCCAACTAGTACATTCGAACAAACTGATGTATTCAATTATACTAGTGATCCTCTCTGGGATGGCCAGCAGTGTGAAGGTCAGTGTTGTAGTGATGGGAGGACTCCGCCTTGGTTTAGTGTGACACTCGCTAATCCAACAACTGACAATATCGAGGTCCGTATTTGTGGATCAGAGCCCACTACAAGTGAGGACACACCTATCAGCCTAATGGAACTCTATGTGCAGTGATATTGCATGAAGACAAACAAATCAGATATTGGACTCTTAAAAGTGCATGATAAACTACTTTTAATCTTTTTCCTACGTGTGCATAGGAACTTGTGTATCATACTTTCACTTACCCTTTACTTTGATGCAATTGTGCTATAGTCTTTATCGTACAGCTTCATCATGTGATCGTTTAATGTATTACCATCCCTACTGTAATTTAAAACAACTTCTGTGCAGTACTTCAAATTTTATGTATACATTAATTATAATATATTATAATCATGTACTTGACTCACAACATATAACAGCAAAGTATTGAATTGATGAACTATATGACATTGTAGCTTGCATGATAAAAACGATCTCTATAATACTTTCTTGGGCACATGAAGAGCTCGAGTTTGTGCTGGTGAAAGACAGAAATGACAACATTCCAAATTTGTGACACAAACAATATTATACGTAGATATAGACATAATATTATATCTAGTATTTTTTATGTCATGTAACAGTTTTGTTTTGTAGGAGCTACGTAGTAGCTAAGCTTATAGATGGTTTTAGCTATATGAAAATTTAATGTTTTAGACATAAAATACTTTGGTATTTGACTCACAACGTATATGAATAGCATGCATAGTAAAACGACCCCTTTCTTGGGCACAGTGTGTGTGCTGATGAAAGTCAGAAAATAATTATAATTATTATTATTCTAAACAAACAATACACATGTATAATTATTGTTTTTTTTATTGTGCATGCATGGTATGTGTGTATAGATGGTGTAGAGTGTCAACAGATGCAGAGAGTGGAGATGGACGACTGGCCTGTGTTCATGGAGCCAAGCTGTGACACACTGTTCATGTGCTTCATCACCACCTTCAAGGAGGGAATCAGAGCTGGAGGAGGAATCAGCGATGTCATGAGAAAACCAGCCAACCATGTGAGAATGGGGAGGGGAAGGGAGAGATAGCTATAGCTAGAGAGAGAATTAAGGCTGCAGGGGAAGAGGAGGAAAAAATGAGATAGGCCTCTTGCGTTCCATGGGCCCCCTCCCCTGCTAAATTAGCATGCACCAAACTGTATACAGAGGTGCATGTTGTCTAACAACGCCCTTTTAATTGCCCGTATCTCAGGGGTGTGGCATTACCTGCACTAGATAAAATTCAGATCGATTTCATGCATGTAGGAAATGTGTAGCTAGGATATCGATAGGGCAAAATTTTCTACAAAAACCCTGCCCTATCTTCTGCCAAACATGTGTCGGAAAGTTCAAGTTTTGGTAAGCAGGACATAAAGGAAGACTTGCTTTTGGTCCAGTCAGTGAGCTCGTGCCTCAAAAACCACCATTCTCAAACAAGGATCGATTGGCCACCGGAAACTCACAAACAAACAATCTGGCACTTAAAACACACACAGCTGCAATCCTCAATTAGGGCAAACTTGAAAACACGCAACTAGCTCTCAGTGTGATGAAATTCTGCCACACGTAGCTACCAACCGTGTACTGAAGAGCTCACCTCATTTGCCGAATCCTGTGTGCATGGGTGGAATAACAACATCTCATCTCAATCATGCACTACAATACAATTGCATCAATTTCATACCATAATAAAATTAATAATATTATTATAATATCGTCACCTCCCATCTGGGCCAGGCTTATGGTCCTCACAATTGATCATATGTACTGCCTCTACAATGTAGCTATGGGCATGGCCTCACCAAAGCATCTATAGAATTTAATCTGATTATAATAATATTATTATATATAATTCCCCTCAGCTCCCCCAAAAGCACCTTCACAGCTGGCATGGATCAGAGGTCATAACTAAGTGGGGGGAGGAATATGCATATATGGCGAAAGGGAAAGTACAGAGTGCAAATGCCGACAATCTTTTTTGTATTATTTCCATTTGTTCATAACTGCTTCCCCCATCCCATAATTATTAATCAATATCACTGCATAAGAGTCTAGATCTTGTGGGCCAACCATCTTAATAATAATAATAAGCCAGCTTGAGTGTGCAGAATGTCATGGAAATTACTTTTATTGGAATGGCTGAGGAGAAATCTACAAGAAGAGACTGTATTAATAATTATTAACAAAAATAATTGTGAAAAAATGAATCTAATAAGAAATCATTGTGAGAATCTTGGTCACTAAAGCTCAACCTTCAACAACTGAGGCATTGAAGATAATAATAATAATACAGAATACATGATAGCACAATCATGAAGGGGTGGCAGCTAGAGGTCTAAAGAAGAATATTATCGCTACATGGTCCCTGTTGGGTAAGACGCCATTCTAGAGTGGTGAGGGTTCATCTGTAATGGCATTTGGGTCTGAATAGTTCTTTGCTGTTGAATCTTTCGTTGCTCCACCATCTATTGTGTATGAAGAAGAGAAAAAAAACATTACCAATAGTTAGTTTGAACAAGTTAATACACACTATAATACCACGCTTCTCCAATACTGCTACAATCCTTGGCCCCCCGCCCATAATTTGGCAAAAATTATGTTCCATTTGAATCCCCTAACTATTACTACATCCCCCCTCACCCTCTCTCTCTCTCTCCCACTCGCTTTTCCCCTCTTCCCCTCCCTTCTTCCTTTCTCCTCCCTCCTTCTTATACTTAACTTACACCCACCCTCAAGATACAGTGCCCTCTAATTAGCTATATACCTTTTCTCGTAGGTCATTCAGCTGTGACGATAGATTCTTGACGAGGCTGGTGGTCTCCTTGAGTTGACGCTGAAGCTCCTTCATTTCATTCTGCTCCTGCTCCACTTCCTCTGTGTCCAGTGACATGCACCGCAGTCGTGGAAACCACTCCAGATCAGCTGGTTTATTCTAAAGGAATAGTCAAAATTTAATGATTGTGCATACATGGATGTGTCTATTTGAGAGAGAGAGAGAGAGAGAGAGAGAGAGAGAGAGAGAGAGAGAGAGAGAGAGAGAGAGAGAGAGAGAGAGAGAGAGAGAGAGAGAGAGAGAGAGAGAGACTCAAAAGGAGTGAGAGCCTCACTTGAAATGAAGGTTCAATTCTCTCAAACACATAACTCTCTGGTCCAGTAAACTCTGTTGTATCTTTAGTCTTGAGGTGAACAACGAAAGAGAGGTAGTGCCATACATTGTGTTCGTGGGTTATGTGCTGGTGGAATGTCACATCCTTGTTTTCAAAGGCACCTCGACTCAATCCTGTAACGAACAAACAACAAAATAATAAATATTATGTCCCCAATAATTATACTCAACTCTATGAAGAGTTGGCAGTTTAAATGTTCAAGTTATTTTTCTGTAACTGTTATTAATAAGGAAATGTTTGTAATAAAGATTTCCCGACCTATAGTATATGATGGCATACATGTACATGTACATGTACATGTACATAATCATGCTCACCACAAATGAAGCAGTCATTCTTCAGCTGTTCCTCTTTTCTGTTCTTCTCTGCTCTGAGGTCGGCAAAGGTGTCAATGATCACACCAAAGATGAGGTTCTGGAAGATGATGACAATCACTATCAGGAAGAAGGTGAGGTCGTAGATGAATCGCAACGAAAACAGCCTCTCCTGTGAAACAAAGAGCGATATCATAAAATAATTCATACAATCACACAAGTCTCTCTCTCTCTCGCTCCCTTTCCCTCAACCTCTTTCTCACCCCCTCTTCCTCTCCTTCCCATTTTCTCAGAGTTCTTCCCACCCTCTATACCCTTCCTTCTCTCTCTGCCTCTCCCATGGCCATTCTCACAAGGTAAGCTCATTTTCTCAACAATCCTCTCCTTCCTACAGACCTCCCTCTCTCCCTCTCCCTCCCCCCTCCAATTCTCACATGGCTATCTCATTTCCCTTCCCCTTCCCATTCTCACATGGCTAGCTGGTTTTCTCAAGACATCGCTGATTCCTCCTCCAGCTCTGATTCCCTCCTTGAAGGTGGTGATGAAGCACATGAATAGTGTGTCACAGCTTGGCTCCATGAACACAGGCCAGTCGTCCATCTCCACTCTCTGCATCTGCTGACACTCTATACCATCTCCTGCACACATAACATGGCATAAAAAAGAAAAATATGTCGTATGTATTGTTTGTGTCATATCGATATCAAGTTTTAGTTTGGAATTTTGTCATAGTTACTTTCATCAGCACAAACACTTTACATGCCCAAGATAGTAGGAGTCATTTTTACTATAATATGCAGTTCATCAATAATGTTATTAATACTTTGCTATTATAATGTGTTGTTGGTCAAGTACATGATATTGTATGTATATAAAATATTGCACAGAGGTTGTTTATTGTAGGGATGAAATAAACACACAACTATTATGATGAAGCTATAATTATTATGATAAAGTATTCTGCAAAATTGCATCAAATTGAAGGGTAACTAAAAGGCATGACACATTCCTATACACACATAGGAAAAATATTATGTTTAACATGGAGTTGCATGAGTCTTCAATATCACTGCACATAGAGTTCCATTAGGCTGATGGGTGAGTCCTCATTTTCAGAGGAATTCGATCCACAAATGCGGACCTCGACATCGTCAGTTGTTGGATTAGCGAGTGTCACACTAAACCAAGGCGGAGTCCTCCCATCACTACAACACTGACCTTCACACTGCTGGCCATCCCAGAGAGGATCACTAGTATACTTCAATACGTCAGTATTTTCAAATGTACTCAATGGATTTCCAGATTCACAGTAGTAGTTGTTTCCAACAAACGATGGCGGTGTCTTAGGCGTAATAGAAGTACCAGCTAGCGCACATGGACAGCTAGATCCAAGGAGTTGCTCCGACACACCAGCAGCGTAAGTCCAGATATGAGTGCGTGGACGACCATAGGTAATACTCACTCCATCAACGTATATACTATCTATTGAAGTTTGCCGACTGTCGAAGACGTCAGTACTTCCAATCTGGTATCCAATAACCTGTCCACAGACCTTGCTATACTGGCGACCACTGCCACTAGCAAAGGTCAGGTTTGAGCAGCTAAATATTCCCATGCTACTTGGACGTCCACAGGCTCTGGTACCATTGGCAGAGTACAATCTCAAAGATGAAGGACACTGCTGTGTAGGATCACTCATATTCAGGTAGGCCACACGATACCACTGCCCAGGCCCACAGCGAGCAATCACAGTATTGTCATTTATAAATTGTTGTACTGCATTTGAAGCAGCACTATGTAAGTTTTGTCGAGCTGCATCTCTGTCTTCTTGTGAAGGACAAACTTCTGTGCCAGGAATGACTTCGGGGCCCACTGAATCTTGGGCAAATACAGTTACTACAAAGAAAGCTATTGAAATTACTAGCTTCACTGCCAGCATATTGGCTAATTCTTATAGCTGCTACTTGCTATCAACACGATTGTGCTTACAATAATGAGCCAGTGGGCACTACTGTGACCACGGAAGTATGTACACGTACGAAACTAAGGGTTTATATAGATCCATCACTTAACAGAAAAGCCGAAAGAAAACTGTCAGATGTTTTGGGATTTTTTATGTCTATAGCTTGATGTATTTGCTTCAAGTAGTAGTCAACTCTGTTAGTACCTCTACAGTATAGTATACTCATGCACAGACCTAATATACACTAACTACAGATAATAAAATAAATATGGTAAATGAAATGTTTGACACCCTTTGGTCCTGCCTTTATTCAACATATTTGGACCACCTCTCTTGTGTACCTAATCTTGTGTAGATTACAATCATGCACTTATCCATAAAGGAATATTATCATATTATTGAAAGATCATCAAATCTGCAAAAATAAATCACCTAGCATTAAATTTTAACCTTTACCTGCATCACACTCTCCCTATCTTCCTCAGCTCTGTGAAGCGCTCCATGGGGTTGGTGGCTATCATCAAGTTATTGAAGAACATGTGAGTAGAGGTAGATTAGAATGATGGCCAGGACTGCAGTCAGCAGAACTGACTGAATGTTCTTGGTCACACTGAGCAACACATTTGAAGAGTTTCGAATCTCTAGACAATATCCATCAACTGTGTTTGTGCAAGTGTGTATGAGCATGTGTGTATGTGTGTACATGTGTGTAGGGCAGGGGATGTGCATAAAAAAGCCCAGTATCCACAAGAGAGACTAATTTTGGGACCTTTGTTTGTAGTATATTATAATAATATTATTATGATACAAGTTTTCTCACTACTAGGTTTGTAAGATAGCAAGTTGTGTATTATGATAATACTATCTTCCCCAAATAATCCCTTTTCTCATAGCAGATTTTAGTATGGAAATATCCAGCAACTAGACTAAGTAAATATTACGAAGTACCACAGGCCAATGATGAAAGGGAACATACATGTAGGTCAATACATTGAGCTAATGCACCCAGTTAAGATGCATAATATCTTCTTATTAATTTTTATCCTACCCCACCATAATACATGGATGCATTTCATGCAAGTGCACAATATCAATGCCATAATTATAATATTTATATATTCTTGACGCTATCAAATGCCGCTTACCAGTAGTATCACGAAGAGGAATTCATGGACTAAAAACCCAAAGAAGCAAACGGAGAGATAGAACCAGTGGTAGGGCAACTCAGGTTCGAGAGACACAGCCTTTGCTAGGCTTTGAGTTGGTGTTGGTGGAGGCTTGCTGTCGGTTAGGACGAAGGACTCCCTTGTTCGAGATCAGACTCACCATGAAGATACCTTTGTTGACCAGCTGTGTATGTGTGCAGTGCGAGTATTGTGTGTGTGTGTGTGTGTGTGTGTGCATAAAATTAATGTAAATGTGTATACCATATTATTATAGCATGTGTTCCATGGGCCCCTCCCCCTGCTGAATTAGCACCTAAACTACAATAATGTCATAGAGAGATGCATGTTGTCTAACCATGCCCTTATATCAGGGGTGTGCCTGCTACACTAGCCGGAAATGTTCACTTAATGTTCTCCATGGACTGCATTAAAGCTAGCTAGGCCAGAATTCGAAGAGAGGGGCCAGGCCACACCCAAAACAGCATTACCTGGTGCCTCAGAGACCACCATTCTCGAACAAGTATTGATTGGCCACCGGAAGCTCACAAATAATCTTGCACTTACGTGTAAAAGACACAGCTGCAATCGTCATGACAAGGGCAAACTTGAAAACACGCAACTCTCAGTATGACGATGAATCAGTGAAATTCTGCCACACCAATCATGCACTGAAGAGCTCACCTCATTTGAATCCTGCGTGCATGGGCATGGCTGGGTGGAGTAGTTAACATCATCTCATCTAAATCACCACCATACAATTGCATCCACTTCACACCATTATAATATTATATCATCACCTCCAATCGATCTGGGCTGGGCCTATGGTCCTCGAGCACAATCACATGTACTGCCTCTATAATGGGCATGGCCTCACCAATTAAAGCATAGAGTATAATTCCAGCCCTCGAGATCAGCTCCCCCAAAGCACCTTCACAGATGGCATGGGTCAGAGGTCATACCTAATTAGGGGGGAACATGCATGCAGCAACGAAAGGGAAAGTACAGAGTGCATGCAAATTAATGCCCACACAAGCTATCTATAATATTGTATTATTTCTGCTTGTTCATAACCTCTTCCCACATCCTATAAGAATAATTATTATAATCAATCGATATCACTGCGTAAATCTAGATCTCGTGATCCAACCATCATAATAATAATAATAAGCCAGCTCGAGTGTGCAGAATGTCATGGAAAATTTATTGGAATGGCTGAGGAGAAATCTACAAGAAGAGACTGTATTAATAATTATTAACAAAAATAATTGTGAAAAAATGAATCTAATAAGAAATCATTGTGAGAATCTTGGTCACTAAAGCTCAACCTTCAACAACTGAGGCATTGAAGATAATAATAATAATACAGAATACATGATAGCACAATCATGAAGGGGTGGCAGCTATAGGTCTAAAGAAGAATATTATCGCTACATGGTCCCTGTTGGGTAAGACGCCATTCTAGAGTGGTGAGGGTTCATCTGTAATGGCATCTGGGTCTGAATAGTTCTTTGCTGTTGAATCTTTCATTGCTCCACCATCTATTGTGTATGAAGAAGAGAAAAAAACATTACCAATAGTAACTGTTAGTTTGAACAAGTTAACACACACTATAATAACCACGCTTCTCTACAATCCTTGGCCCCCGCCCATGCATAATTTGGCAAAAATTATGTTCCATTTGAACCCTCTAACTATTACTACATCCCCCCACCCTCTCTTTCCCACTCACTTTTCCCCTCTTCCCCTCCCTTCTTCCTTTCTCCTCCCTCCTTCTTATGCTTAACTTACACCCTACCCTCAAGATACAATGCCCTCTAATTAGCTACCCTTTCTCGTAGGTCGTTCAGCTGTGACGATAGATTCTTGACGAGGCTGGTGGTCTCCTTGAGCTGACGCTGAAGCTCCTTCATTTCATTCTGCTCCTGCTCCACCTCCTCCGTGTCCAGTGACATGCACCGCAGTCGTGGAAACCACTCCAGATCAGCTTGTTTATTCTAAAGGAATAGTCAAATGATTGTGCATACAGATGGACGTGTGTGTTTGAGTGAGTGAGAGAGAGAGAGAGAGGGACCGACTCAGAGAGCGAGAGTACATGATATTGTATGTATAAAATTTAAAGTATTGCACAGAATTTGTTTATAGTAGGGATGGTAATGCAATAAACACACAACAATCACATGATGAAGCTATACGGTAAAATATTCCAGCACAATTGCATCAAAGTGAAGGGTAACTAAAGGTACGACACATTCCTACGCACACATAGGAAAAAATTAAATAGTTTTTATCATGCACTTTTTATGAGTCCAATATCTAATTCGTTTATCTTCAATATCACAGCACATAGAGTTCCATTATGCTGATTGGTGTGTCCTCACTTGTAGTAGGCTCTGATCCACAAATACGGACCTCAATGTTGTCAGTTGTTGGATTAGCGAGTGTCACACTAAACCAAGGCGGAGTCCTCCCATCACTACAACACTGACCTTCACACTGCTGGCCATCCCAGAGAGGATCACTAGTATACTTCAATACATCAGTATGTTGGAATGTATTAGTTGGATTTCCAGATTCACAGTAGTAGTCGTTTCTAACAAACAATGGTGGTGACTTAGGCAGGAAAGAAGTACCAATTAGCGCACACGGACAGTTATGGCCTGCATTATTTGCAAGAAGTTGCTCCGACAAACCAGCAGCATAAGTCCAGATATGCGTGCGTGGTGAAGATCCATAGGTAATACTCACTCCATCAACGTATGCAGTATCAACTGATTCTCGCCGACTGTCGAAGACGTCAGTGCTTCCAACCTGGTATCCGATAACTCGTCCACAAACCTTGCTGTACTGGCGACCACTGTCACTAGCAAAGCTCAAGCTTGAGCAGCTGTACATTCCTGCACTACTTGGGCGTCCGCAGGCTCTGATGCCACTGGAAGAGTACAATCTCAAAGATGGAGGGCACTGCTGTGTAGGATCACTCATATTCAAATAGGCCACACGATGCCACTGCCCAGATCCACAGCGAGGAATCACAGTATTGTTATTTATAAACTGCTGTATTGCATTCAAAGTAGTGCTATGCAGGTTTTGTCGAGCTGCATCTCTGTTTTCTTGCAAAGGACAAATTTCTGTGCTAGGAATGACTTGGGGGCTCACTGAGTTCTGAGCAACTACGTGTATCTTTGCTATCAAGATCACTATCTTCACTGCCAACATATTGGCTACAGCTTATAGCTGCTATGTACCACTTGCTACATGCATCAAGAAGCACTCACAATAGTAAATAAATGTGCCAAGGGAAACCAAGCATGAAGGGCTTATGTAGACCCACATCAAGAAAGTAAAAATACTATTGACATTGTGACTACCGTGTTTATGCTAATAGAACGCATGATCCAATTACCGAAAGAAAATTCAATTCCAGGAATTGTTTGTATTCTATTAGAACGGAAGCGACTGTCTGTAATTATTTTCTATGAATCCAATTAGCGCAATGGTGCTAAGGTGAGACTATTGCGCATGCTCAAACCACGTGCTGCACGGTAAAACCACACCTGCTTAGTAATAAACCGTTCTGGAAGCCTCTATATATTATTATCTCTCGCTCTGTCTCTCGGACTCGGTGCTAGCCAAATCGCAAGTGTCGTTCGTCGTTCATGAGGGTACTAAACTACACTCGGGACGGACCTTAGTTGGAACTGCACTATTAAAGTCCAGCAGCCAGGGCCTCAGGCTGCGATCAGCACGATTCAGTGGCATCGCTAACCATGCGGCGCGGCTGTCAGAAGGCCTTTCTCAGGCTACCCTCGTGATGATCGGGGCCAGGGGCACAGGTACGATACCATCGATAGCCACTATTCGTCGTCGTTCAAAGCTATGCTAATCGTTCTATTACAGCGCAACATCTAATTAACCCTGTCATGCGCGCTAAACATTTTATCATAGGTTTCATCATAATTACCTCATCGCGCGGCCGAATTGTTTTTTTTTTTCTAATTGGGACTCGGGACGTAATGAAAAACTTAGAGACTACGTCCAGAGTCCCTCATGAATACGCCGCCATAAATTCGAACTAGGACACATCGACAAACCGCGCATGCTCCGTATACGCGTACAATATCGGGGCGCGCGGCTTGAGCCGGTTGACCTTCACCTGCCACGTGCTCGACTGAATAGGGAAATCCCCCTGCCCTGAAAGCGAGTTCGCTAGAGAAAGCGAACTGAGAGAAACGCCATAATAGTATCATCGGATAGTCCACGATGTCTTCTACGCCAGGTTCGAATTCTGGATCTCAACACCCTGTCATGCGAGCTAAACATTTTGAAGCAGTTTTCACCCTAATTTCATCATAATTTCATCATAGGTTTCATCATAGGTTTCATCATAATTACTCATCGCGCGGCCGAATTTTTTTTTGCGAATTGGGACTCTGGACGTAATGAACAACTCAGAGACTACGTCCAGAGTCCCTCACGAATACGCCGCCATAAATTCGAACTAGGACACACTGACAAACTGCGCATGCTCCGTATACGCGTACAATATTGGGGCGCGCGGCTTGAGCCGGTTGACCTTCACCTGCCATGTGCTCGACTGAATAGGGAAATCCCCCTGCCCTGAAAGCGAGCTCGCTAGAGAAAGCGAACTGAGAGAAACGCCAAAAGGATATCATCGGATAGTCCACGATCTCTTCTACGCTAGGTTCGAATTCTGGGTCCCAACAACCTTTCATGAGCGCTAAACATTTTGAAACAGTTTCACAGCAATTACATCATAATTTCATCATAGGTTTCCATAATTTCATCATAGGTTTCATCATAGGTTTCATCATAATTACTCATCGCGCGGCCGAATTTTTTTTTGCGAATTGGGACTCTGGACGTAATGAACAACTTAGAGACTACGTCCAGAGTCCCTCACGAATACGCCACCATAAATTCGAACTAGGACACATCAACAAACTGCGCATGCTCCGTATACGCGTACAATATTGGGGCGCGCGACTTGAGCCGGTTGACCTTCACCTGCCATGTGCTCGACTGAATAGGGAAATCCCCCTGCCCTGAAAGCGAGCTCGCTAGAGAAAGCGAACTGAGAGAAACGCCATAATGATATCATCAGATAGTCCACGATCTCTTCTAAGCTAGGTTCGAATTCTGGGTCCCAACAACCTTTCATGAGCGCTAAACATTTTGAAACAGTTTCACAGCAATTACATCATAATTTCATCATAGGTTTCATCATTATTCATCATAATTACCTCATCGCGAGGCCGCACTCTGGGGGGATTTCCCTATACAGTCTAGCACATAGCAGTGGAGGTCACGTCCGGGTCAACTGGCTCAAGCCGCGCGCCGCAATATACGCGTGTACGGAGCATGCGCGCAGTTTGTCGATGTGCCCTAGTTCGAATTTATGGTGGCTACTTTTCATGGGGGACTCGGGATGTAGTCTCTAAGTTGTTCATTACTTGCCCAGTAGAAATTTACTTTTCTGCGGTTATTAGGTAATGATGACGTAATCTATGAGGTAATTGCCAGAAAACTCAGGGCCTCCGTGGAGCCTTTCTGAGACTTGAAAATCGGTATATATGTAGAGTATCTGACGCATGTATCCAGCGAATACATTATAAGCTGTGCGCTACTTTCTCTGCGAAGTACCGCCGGCCTAGTCTCGCAAGCCACACCTTTCAATCTCCGCACGCGAGAAAGAGGATCTGGTAACTTCGCGTACATGGAGTTGTACACGCTCCAAGATCTTGGAGCGACCAATCAGATTGCAGCTTTTCAGCGTTACCATAGCGCAATAACCGCGCATTGTTATTAAACATCGCGCGCCTATATGAATGATAGGCAAGCGCGCGCCGCGCAATCTAAACTTAACGTGACGTCACGTAAAACTGTCCATTATTGCATTCCAGCAGCACAACTCTAGCTCTATGTACGCGAAGTTACCAGACCCTCTTTCTCTCCAAGGGGCGGTCACCGCAATGTGCCCTGTACTTCCATCTGCGACGGCGATCAAAGCGAAATCAAAGGATCAAGCACACTGGCAAGCGTCAATCAAAGGATCAAGCCTTGAAAGAATTTAGGCCAAAATACGATCAAAATCGGGAAATGTCATACCGCCTTGTATAGACTGGTACTACATCGAGCTACAGCATACACTGGTCTATATCTAATCTCGAGATCTTGAACCCAGCCCCTTCATGCACGTGTGAGAAGGCGGTTAAGGGGGCTGGACACTCGTACTTGTGCGTGTGCGTATTAGTAGGCGTGGTTTACAGTCATATGCAGATCTATAATTTATGGCTGCACACGCTAGCTATGCACATGGTGGGCGTAACCAATGGGTGTGGTCACTCGCTTGATCAACAATCAAGCGTAAAATTTGGGTTGATCAAGAGATCAAGGGGTGCTTCAAAACAGGATCAAGCGATCAAGAGCAAAATTTGGCGATCAAAAATTTTGATCGCCGTCGCAGGTGGAAGTACAGGGTACATAGCGGTGACTACCCCTTGCTCTCGGAGATTGAAGGGTGTGGCTTGCGAGACTACCGCCGGCCTAACTTCACGCGTTCTCTTGGCTGACGTAATCCCGTGGATAAATAAAGCTAGCCTTGTGCTATATATAGCACGCACGCTGTGTGCCATGCCGCGACTAACCTGATGTTCAGAAGCTGTCGAGTTCGTCTCCTGTGATTGAAAATTGTCAGAGTCGAGGTCGAGAGTCGACCGCGGTCGACTCTCAGACCCCATCTCTGCGATTGAGGTGCCAGTATCAATGTATGTACGCACTATATTGACGACCTTTTACCATATGAACCATTATGCATGCAGCTACTGGGCAAGTGGTCAAGTTTTCATTATACAATATAAGCTCTTGGCCATAATATCTACTATAGTTATGGCAATTCTCATGGAGGAAACCCCTGATCCTCCCCCCCCCCCCCCCCCCCCCCCCCCCCCCCCCCCCAATAATAAGACATCTTGACGCGATTTACACCGTGCCAGTGACTGTGTTTGCTCAAGACCATTATATTATACCTGCATCACACTCTCCTATCTTCCTCAGCTCTGTGAAGTGCTCCATGGGGTTGGTGGCTATCATGAAGTCATTGGAGAAGAACATGTAGCCGAGGATGGAGTAGAGGTAGATTAGAATGATGGCCAGGACCGCAGTTAGCAGGTCTGAGTCTCCCTTCCCCTCCCCATTCTCACATGGCTATATAGCCGGTTCTCTCAAGACATCGCTGATTCCTCCTCCAGCTCTGATTCCCTCCTTGAAGGTGGTGATGAAGCACATGAACAGTGTGTCACAGCTTGACTCCATGAACACAGGCCAGTCGTCCATCTCCACTCTCTGCATGCGCATCTGCTGACACTCTATACCATCTCCTGCACACGGTATACTATAATATTATGTCTATAGCTACATAGGTAATTATATATTGTTTGTGTCACATCAAATTTGGAATGTTGATCACCAGCACAAATTCTTCACGTGCCCAGTAAAGTAGGGGTCATTTTTACCTTACAAGCTACATGTAGTTCATCAATAATTAATTATAATAATTATTATGTTGCGAGTCAAGTATTGTATGTATAAAATTTGAAGTATTGTACATGAGAGGTTATAATATAGTTACAGGGATGGTTATATAATACAATAACCACACATCAATCACATGATGAAGCTATACAGTAAAGTATTCTAGCAAAATTGCATCAAATTGAAAGTGAAGGATAGGTGCGACAAGGTCCTACGCACATACATAGGAAAAAAAGATTAAAAGTATAATTTTTAATCATGCACTTTTCATAAGTCCAATATCTGATTTGTTTCTTTTTAATATCACTGCACATAGAGTTCCATTAGGCTGATGGGTGTGTCCTCACTTGTAGTGGGCTCTGATCCACAAATGCGGACCTCAATATCGTCAGTTGTTGGATTAGCGAGTGTCACACTAAACCAAGGCGGAGTCCTCCCATCACTACAACACTGACCTTCACACTGCTGGCCATCCCAGAGAGGATCACTAGTATAATTGAATACATCAGTATGTTCGAATGTACTAGATGGATTTCCAGATTCACAGTAGTAGTTATTTCCAACAAACGATGGTGGTATCTTAGGAGTGAAAGAAGTACCAGCTATTGCACATGGACAATTATGGTCATAGGTTCCATTAGCTGCAAGAAGTTGCTCTGATAAACCAGCAGCATAAGTCCAGATATGCGTGCGTGGTGAAGAACCATATGCAATACTCACTCCATCAACATATGCAGTACCGGTATCTATTGAAGCTAGAAAATGATAGAAGACGTCAGTACTTCCAACCTGGTATCCGATAACTTGTCCACAAACCTTGCTATACTGGCGACCACTGCCACTAGGAAAGCTCAAGCTTGAGCAGCTATACGTTTGACGTCCGCAGGCTCTGATACCATTGGCAGAGTACAATCTCAAGGAAGGAGGACACTGCTGTGTTGGATCACTCATATTCAGATAGGCCACACGATACCACTGCCCAGGTCCACAGCGAGCAATGACATCATTGTTTTTATTTACAATTTGCTGTATTACACTTGAAGCTGCACTATGTAGGATTTGTCGAGCTGCATTTCTGTCTCTTTGTGAAGGACAAATTATTGGCTCTGTGTCAGGAATGACTTGGAGGCCCACTGAATTTTGGGCAAATACAGTTACTACATGTGTCGTTGCTAAGAAAGCTATCGAAATTATTAGCTTCACTGCCAGCATATTGGCTAATTCTTATAGCTACCACTTGCTATCAACAAGATTATGCTTATAATAATAAGCCAGTAGGCACTACTGTGACTACGGAGGTATGTACATAATATATTATGAAACTAAGGATTTATATAGGTCCATCTGAAGCCGAGAGGAAACAGATGTTTCAACTATTTTAGTATCTCTACACTTAGTCTATATCATGCAAAGACCTAATATACACTAACTACAGATAATAGTGAAAAGTTTGACACCCTTTGGTCCTGCCTTTATTCAACTTGTTTGGACCACCTCTCTTGTGTACCTAATTTCACGTAGATTACAATTATGTACTTATCCATAAAGGTAAACCAAGAATATTATCATGTTGAAAGATCATCAAATCTGCGAAAGTAAACCACCTAGCAATTCTCCCATTTAATCTTTACCTGCATCACACTCTGAGACTCCAATCTTCCTCAGATCTATGAAGTACGAGTGCTCCATTGGGTTGGTGGCTATCATGAAGTCATTGGAGAAGAACATGTAGCCAAGGATGGAGTAGAGGTAGATTAAAATGATGGCCAGGACTGCAGTCAGCAGAATCGACTGAATGTTCTTGGTCACAATGATCATGAGCAACACATTTTGAAGTGTTTCAAAGCCTTTGCTAGCTCCAGCTTGGCTTTGAATGACTCCCTTGACTGTATACTTGTTCGAGATCAGACTCACCATGAAGATACCTTTGTTGACCAGCTGTGTATGTGTGCAGTGCGAGTATAATATGTGTGTGTATATGTGAGTGAGTGTGTGTGTGCACAAATATAAAATTAATGTGTATACCATAATAATATTATTATAGCATGTGTTCCATGGGCCTGCTAAAATTAATTAGCACCTAAACTACATAGAGAGGAGCATGTTGTCTAACCACGCCCTTTTAATTGCCTGTATCTCAGGGGTGTGGCTGCTACACTAGCCGGTAATGTTCTCCATGGACTGCATGAAAGCTAGGTAGGCCAAAATTCGAAGGGAGGGGCCAGACCACACCCAAAACAGCATTACCTGCACTAGATAATAATTCATGCATGTACGTAGGAAATGTATAGGACAGGACAAAATTTTCTAGCTACACTTTTCTGAATCATTCTATTTTACAAAAACCCTGCCCTATCCTCTGCCAAACATGTTGGACAGCTCATGTTTTGGTAAGCACAACATATTAAAGAAAGTCTTACTTTTGGTCCAGTGAGCTTGTGCCTCAAAGACCACCATTCTCAAATAAGTACTGATTGGCCACCGGAAGCTCACAAACAAACAAACAATCTGGCACTTAAAAACATACAGCTGCAATCCTCAAAGGCAAACTTGAAAACATGCAACTCTCAGTACGACGATGAATCAGTGAAATTCTGCCACACCAACCATGCACTGAAGAGCTCACCTCATTTGAATCCCGTGTGCATGGGCATGGGTGGAGTAGCTAACAACAATCACCACCATACAATTGTATCCACTTCACACCATGATTATCATCACCTCCCGTCTGGGCCAGCTAGGCCTATGGTCCTCATAATTGATCACACGTACTGCCTCTACAAATATTATGGGTATGGCCTCACCAAAGCATAGATTATAATTCCCCTCGAGATCAGCTCTCCCCAAAGCACCTTCACAGATGGCATAGGTCAGAGGTCATACCTAATTAGGGGGGAACATGCATGCAGCAAGAGTGCAATGCCATGCAAATGTCCACGTAAGCTATCTATAATAATATTATATTATTTCTGCTTGTTCATAACCTCTTCCCCCATCTATAAGAATATTATAATCAATCGATATCACTATGGTAGATCTCACGATCCAACCATCATAATAATAATAATAAGCCAGCTCGAGTGTGCAGAATGTCATGGAAAATTTATTGGAATGGCTGAGGAGAAATCTACAAGAAGAGACTGTATTAATAATTATTAACAAAAATAATTGTGAAAAAATGAATCTAATAAGAAATCATTGTGAGAATCTTGGTCACTAAAGCTCAACCTTCAACAACTGAGGCATTGAAGATAATAATAATAATACAGAATACATGATAGCACAATCATGAAGGGGTGGCAGCTAGAGGTCTAAAGAAGAATATTATCGCTACATGGTCCCTGTTGGGTAAGACGCCATTCTAGAGTGGTGAGGGTTCATCTGTAATGGCATCTGGGTCTGAATAGTTCTTTGCTGTTGAATCTTTCGTTGCTCCACCATCTATTGTGTATGAAGAAGAGAAAAAAAAACATTACCAATAGTTAGTTTGAACAAGTTAACACACACTATAATACCACGCTTCTCCAATGAAAATCCTGCATAAAACCTTGGAAGTACTGCTACAATCCTTGGCCCCCACCCATCCATAATTTGGTAAAAATTATGTATTTGAATCCCCTAACTATTACTACATCCCCCCCCCCCTCATCCTCTCTCTCTCCTACTCACTTTTCCCCTCTTCCCCTCTCTTCTTCCTTTCTCCTCCCTCCTTCTTATGCTTAACTTACACCCCACCCTCAAGATACAATGCCCTCTAATTAGCTACCTTCTCTCGTAGGTCGTTCAGCTGTGACGATAGATTCTTGACGAGGCTGGTGGTCTCCTTGAGCTGACGCTGAAGCTCCTTCATTTCATTCTGCTCCTGCTCCACCTCCTCTGTGTCCAGTGACATACACCGCAGTCGTGGAAACCACTCCAGATCAGCTGGTTTATTCTAAAGGAATAGTCAAATGATTGTGCATACATGCATGGATGTGTGTGTTTGAGTGAGTCCAAGAAAGAGAGAGAGAGAGAGGGAGAGAGAGAGAGAGAGGTAGAGATCGACTCAGGAGTGAGAGCCTCACTTGAAATGAAGGTTCAATTCTCTCAAACACATAACTCTCTGGTCCAGTAAACTCTGTTGTGTCTTTAGTCTTGAGGTGAACAACGAAAGAGAGGTAGTGCCATACGTTGTGTTCGTGGGTTATGTGCTGGTGGAATGTCACATCCTTGTTCTCAAAGTCACCTCGACCCAATCCTGTAACGAACAAACAACAAAACAATGAATATTATGTCCCCAACAATTATACTCGACTCTATGAAGAGTTGGTAGCTAATTAATATTTAAAATTTTAATGTGCACGTCATTTTTCTAATAAGGAAATGTTTATAACACTAAAATTTACGGTATACTATCTAGAGGAAACATTGCATGTCCATTTTGCATAATTATTATGATATAATAGGAAACCTGTACTAGTAATGTAATCATGCTCACCACAAATGAAGCATTCATTCTTTAGCTGTTCCTCTTTTTTGTTCTTCTCTGCTCTGAGGTCGGCAAAGGTGTCAATGATCACACCAAAGATGAGGTTCTGGAAGATGATGACAATCACTATCAGGAAGAAGGTGAGATCGTAGATGAATCGCAACGAAAACAGCCTCTCCTGTGAAACAAAGAGCAATATCATAAAATTCATACAATCACACAAGTCTCTCGCTCCCTTTCCCTCAACCTCTCTCTCACCCCTTCTTCCCCTCCTTCCCATTTTCTCAAAGTTCTTCCCACCCTCTATACCCTTCCTTCTCTCTCTCTCTCTCTCTCTGCCTCTCCCATGGCCATTCTCACAACTTAAGGTAAGCTCATTTTCTCAACAATCCTCTCCTTCCTACAGACCTCCCTCTCTCCCTCTCCCTCCCCCTGTGTCCAATTCTCACATGGCTATCTCATTTCCCCATTCTCACATGGCTAGCTGGTTTTCTCAAGACATCGCTGATTCCTCCTCCAGCTCTGATTCCCTCCTTGAAGGTGGTAATGAAGCACATAAACAGTGTATCACAGCTTGGCTCCATGAACACAGGCCAGTCGTCCATCTCCACTCTCTGCATCTGCTGACACTCTATACCATCTGCACACAATAAAAAAAAAACATAATATATATGTAGTACATGTCATATGTATTGTTAGTGTCACATCAAATTTGAAATATTGACATTCAATTTGCTGATTTTCACTAGCACATACACTTTACGTGCCCAAGAAAGTAGGGGTCGTTTTACCTTGCAAGCTATATACATGTAGTTCATCAACTAATAATATTATTAATACTTTGCTGTCGAATTTTGCGAGTCTAGTACATGATATTGTATGTATAAAAGGTATTGCACATGCAGAAGTTGTATATAGTAGGGATGGTAATACAATAAACACACATCAATCAAATGATGAAGCTGTACAGTAAAGTATTCTAGCACAATTGCATCAAAGTGAAGTGTAACTAAAGGTACGACATGTTCCTACGCACACATAGGAAAAGATTAAAAGTATAAATCATGCACTTTTCACGAATCCAATATCTCATTAGTTTGTCTTCAATATCACTGCACATAGAGTTCTATTATGCTGATGGGTGTGTCCTCATCTGTAGTGGGCTCCGATCCACAAATGCGGACCTCGATCTTGTCAGTTGTTGGATTAGTGAGTGTCACACTAAACCAAGGCGGAGTCCTCCCATCACTACAACACTGACCTTCACACTGCTGGCCATCCCAGAGAGGATCACTAGTATACCTCAATACATCAGTATGTTCGAATGTACCAGATGGATTTCCAGATTCACAGTAGTAGTTGTTTCCTACAAACAATGGTGGTGTCTTAGGCGTGAAAGAAGTACCAGCTAGCGCACACGGACAGTTGTGGATTTCATTAGTTGCAAGAAGTTGCTCCGATAAACCAGCAGCGTAAGTCCAGATATGCGTGCGTGGTGAAGAACTATAGGTAATACTCACTCCATCAACGTATGCAGTATCTATTGAAGCTTGCCAATTAAAGGAGACATCAGTGCTTCCAACCTGGTATCCGATAACTTGTCCACAAACCTTGCTATATTGGCGACCATTGCCACTAGCAAAGCTCAAGCTCGAGCAGCTATATGCTCCCATGCTACTTGGACGTCCGCAGGCTCTGATACCATTGGCAGAGTACAATCTCAAAGATGAAGGACACTGCTGTGTAGGATCACTCATATTGAGGTAGGCCACACGATACCACTGCCCAGGTCCACAGCGAGCACTCACAGTAATATTATTTTCAAATTGCTGTATTGCACTCAAAGTAGCATTCTGTAGACTTTGTCGAGCTACATCTCTGTCTTCTTGCAAAGCACAAATTCCTGGTTCTATGGCAGGAATGACTTGGAGGCGCATTGAGTTTTGTGCAAACACAGTTACTACATGTATCTTTGCAAAGAAAGCTATCGAAATTACTAGCTTCACTGCCAGCATATTGGCTAATTCTTATAGCTGCTACTTGCTATCATTGATTGTGCTTATAATAATGAGCCAGTGCATGGGCACTACTGTAACAGTTACTATGGAAGTATGTACATGTGCAAAACTAAGGGTTTATATAGATCCATGTCAAAATAGCAAAGCCAAGAGGAAATAGATGTTTTGGGACTTTTTATATAGCTTATTGTATTTGCATCGAGTAATGTACTGTAGTAATCAACTCTGTTAGTATCTCTACACTAGCTATAGTATACTCATGCACAGACCTAATATACACTAACTGCAGATAATAATTTTATGGTAAATGAAATGTTTGACACCCTTTGGTCCTGCCTTTGTTTAACTTGCTTAGACCATCTCTCCTGTGTACCTAACCTCATTTGGTAGCAGTTACCATAGCAACATAATTTCAATCTCAAATTGTGAGATAGTTAGAGGTGATAGAGGGTCATTAGTAGGTTAACGGGTCAGCAGTGACTGCTACTAAAATACATGTAGTTTGATGTTGGTTTTGCAATTCTACTTGCGGCTTCACTGCTTTGTAGAATATGCAAAACCAACATATAACTATCACGTAGATTACAATCATGTACTTATCCATAAAGGAATATTATTATGTTGAAAGATCATCAAATCTGCGAAATTAATCACCTAACAATTCCTCCATTTAACCTTTACCTGCATCACACTCTCCCATCTTCCTCAGCTCTGTGAAGTGCTCCATGGGGTTGGTGGCTATCATAAAATCATTGGAGAAGAACATGTAGCCGAGGATGGAGTAGAGGTAGATTAGAATGATGGCCAGAACTGCAGTCAGCAGAATCGACTGAATGTTCTTGGTCACACTAAGCAAGACATTTTGAAGAGTCTCAAATCTCTTGACAATATCTATCAACTGTGTTTGTGCAAGTGTAGAATGTGCGTATGTGTGTACGTATGTGTGTAGGACCTTTGTTTGTTGTATATACGTAGCCTGTCATAATATTATGATACAAGTTTACTCAATACTATGTTTGTATGACAGCAAGTTATATTATTATGATACTACCATCTTCCCCAAATGATCTAACAGTTTTTAGTATGGGAATATCTAGCAACTAGATAATACCATGTAAAATTTATTACGAAATACCACACAGGCCAATGATGAGAGGGAACATAGGTCAACAAAAATAGTTAACAATGTTTGTGCTAATGTATCCAATTAAGATGCACATCTTCTGATTTTATCCCACCCCACTATAATACATGGATGCATGCAATTACGGTTCATGCAAGTACACAATATCAATACCATAATTAGATATACTTTTGACGCTATCAAATGCCACCTTACCAGTAGTATCACAAAGAGGAATTCATGGACTAAAAACCCAAAGAGGCAAATGGAGAGATAGAACCAGTGGTAGGGCAACTCGGGTTCCAGAAATACAGCCTTTGCTAGCTCCAGCTTGGCTTTGAATGAGTTGGTGTTGGTGGAGGCTTGCTGTCGGCGAGGACGAAGGACTCCCTTGTTTGAGATCAGACTCACCATGAAGATACCTTTATTGACCAGCTGTGGGTGCAGTGTGGGTGCAAATGCATGTATGACATTGTACGTGCATAATTGTAAATGTGCATACATGTACATACATACCAAGTAGCGGATAATTTTAAATTTGGTGAAATGGATCTTCTTTGGTGTTGGCAAAAGTTTGAACTTGGCGATCTGAATGCTTACCACCATGGGCGCATATGCGATTAAGATCAATTGGCAAGTTTTTAATTTGATACCAAATTCGCCAAAATAAACCTCACCAAAGAGTCCCCACTATTAGGACTCTATGATGTATATACATGTGTACCTGTATCAACCCCAAAATAGTGAGTGTTGGTTGAACTCCGAGTGTGAGGATACTCCTGATTATGGCCAGCATGCCAATGATGGGAAACATCGTCTTTCTTGCCTGCTTACTGAGGTAGACCATGGACAGCAAACACACGGCCAGTATCATCCATAGCAACGTCGACATCTTCAGGTCTACCTCAGCTACAGTGAGAGAGAGAGAGAGAGAGAGAGAGAGAGAGAGAGAGAGAGAGAGAGAGAGAGAGAGAGAGAGAGAGAGTGTAAATCACCATGCAACTATAGGTTATGCTTATTATAATATTATGTGACCGTGCATGAGAAAACCATGCATAATGCATAATGCGCTGAAAATAATTCTTGAGTTATGACTACCATTACCAAGTACTACCTTTGAACTATTACTCCATCAAATTGAAGTCTCTGTAGTAGTATTACGTAATAGACTATGGTTTATGTATAGAGGTCTTGCCACATCTCGCCATCAGTTCTTGAATTACAAGAATTGATTCAAGGCAAAAAACATTTTGGGGGGGGGGGAGTATTTGTTTTCCCACACATAGCTATATATGGGGTTGCCCCCCCCCCCCCCCCCCTCCGGCCCCCCAACTAGAAAGGCCTGTGGTGTTCTAGTAAAGTTTACATGTATAGTATAGGTGCTGTGTATCAAACATAGATAAATCAGTGAATCTGAAGGCCTTGATCCATCCATATTAGGCTAAGCCTGAATTCGAACTATCAAATACATGTACATGCAGATAAGGTACATTGTACATGTACATGTATGGGTATGTGTGTATACCTATGATGCCTGTGTCTTTGTCAAAAGGATAGAACAAAGCGACCATGACATTGACGATTATTGCCAAGTAGAATGTGAATGTAGACCATGTACTCATCTGTCTAGCTATCCAGTACTGAGTAGGGTTATCTATGTGTATAAGCAGAAAGGAAAGGAGAAAGAGAAGAAAGAGAGAGAGAGAGAGAGAGAGAGAGAGAGAGAGAGAGAGAGAGAACATACACAAATGATGACCTTTGAGGTACTACGTACATGTATTTTGTATCATTTGGAAAAGGGTGTTAAAACAATTTCTAGTAGGCATACATGTACATGTATTAATTAATAATTATTTCACATTATTTTATATGTATTTTCTACTAGCTAACCTCTGAGTTCTTTCTGGCAGACCATCTCCTCGTGCAGTCCGTCCATCCTCTTAAAGAAGTCGTCCACCTTGCTCCCCTGCTCGTTGCACTCCGTGTGCTGCATGACCTTGTCCTTTGACTCAGGGGGGAGGAACTGACACACACTGGGCACGGGGAACACAATCTGCTCCAGGCTACGGTCCTTGCGAACAATCTGTTAATTGGAATATGTACATGTACAAAGGTGAAAAATTAAAATAGATTGAAACCTGCAACCCTTCCCCATAACACTTCCATGTTTTCATATTATTATGAGTGGCCAGGGGATGAGGCTACTATGCTTTGCAAGTCAGTTGTCCAGTGGAAAGGGTAAATAGGCAGTGGCTCTCAAGTGCTTAATTCAAGTTATACTTCAAGTCACAAAGGCTTTCAGTTTATATAGTGCCAGAGACAGGTGCCATGCCCTGACAACTGACCTGCAAAGCACAGTACTGGATTTAGTCTGATTTCCCAACTAATACTGATACTTAAATTTTTAAGTATGATGTGAATAATTGGAATACCAACAATACCTCAATCTGAGCTGTGTTTTTGGCGTAGTGCTGGACTGCCTTGTGTCCCTGTTTCTCCGCCTTCTCTAGAGCATCCTTGAGCTCCCTCTTGTGGTCTGCCAGCTTGTAGGCCAGGATGTAGATGTTGTGACCGACGACCATCGGTGAGTCGTCATCATCAACGTCACTCTCCTTACCCTCTCCCTCCGAGTACATAGCATGGCACACATCAAGCTGTACACATATACAATGATACATACACATAATAATATATGAAAGTACAGTAGCTTCAGTGCACATGATCCCCCCTGAGAATTGCCATAATTATCGTAATTTGGGGTCTATAAGCCCTTGACAATAGATATATGGCTAAGAGCTGGGTTAAGCTTCTACTTAGTAACTACATGTACCTGTTTCAATTGGACCTAGGTGCTTAGAACCTAGCCTTGAGTATGTATATGTATATACATGTACATGTAGTAGTCTACCCGGGGGGGGGGGGGGGGGGGGGGGGGGGGGGGGGGAGGGGACAAACCGTGCCTGCTCACAAAGATACATACATGTATATTATATTATTTCCGTACCAGTTGATCTGGGCTGCCGATCTTCACAAGAATTCTATCGATAATGTCGCTGTCCTGGTGGCTCTCCATGACGGCCAGAAGTGTCTTGATGGCACTGCTCTTAAGCTTCATGGCTTCATCCTGATGGTCCTCCAGGGCAGTCAGCTCCATCAGCAGGATGATCTGAACTACTATGTCTATGCCACTGGTCTCATTTGATGCTATACATTTCTGTACAAGTAAAGAAAGTTGGTTGTATAATATATTACCTTAGGGCTACAATTATTTGCGGGTACAAATTTTTTAGTGGATTTCGGAAATAGTGCATTAATTTTAGCGGGTACTCTTTTAGCGATTTTTTTTCAAGTTAACATTCTGAAAATGTTGAAAAATTTAATATTTGCGGGTACAATTTTTAGCAAAAATTGGGCAAATCGCTAATTTTGCTAAATTTAATACCCGCAAACAAAAGTGTCCTTAAGGTAAACTCATGACTACAATTCTCTCTGCCCTCCTCCTCTCTCTCTCTCCCCCTTCCTCCCTCTTTCCCTCCCTCCCTCCCTCCACACACCTGGTTTTCATGGCAAGGTCCCTGGCAGTACTCTGTCAGTGTGACCAGAGTTTGTGTGATGAGCTCGACGTTGTTGGAATGTATGTAGAGGCTGAGCAGTACTAGACCGCCCGTGGTCACCCCACACACGCAGTCCAGGAACTTGAGTGTCTCCAGGATCAGGTTGTGACTGTTCTTACTGTGCTCTTGCTTACGGAGGTAGTTCTGTGGTGGGGAAACACAAAAAGCCAAGAAGCTTAAGAATATGACAATATAAGCACTTATAGTATAGTTCAAGTACTGGTTCCATGCAGTATGAATCACAGCATAGCACAGTATTGCCAGAATTTTATAAGGAGGATGAGTCCAAGCACAAAAAAATAATAATATTATTTTGTATATTATGCATACCACCTACACATATCGTGTATAATATATGTAGTACACACTAATGTATATCGTGTAGAAATTTTCTGGCAATTTATTGGTGAAAATTAATTCTTATCGTGTTATTTCTTCCAAGATTGCATGGAGGATATGGTGACCTTTACTGCATTGGTGAAAATTTATTCCACCAAATGCAAAGGAAGCTAGGCTTGCATGGTGAAATGATTATCTGGCGAAAATTTTTACATATACGGCATGTCCATGTACACGTACATGTAAGTGCCAGCTAATCACACATGCACAAGTACCTGCAGTATTGTGTTGTGGTTTTCACAGAGCAGCTGCAGAAAGTGGAGTAGAGGGGTCATGATTTGAAGCTGGGGTGAGTTCATCAAACTCTCGGAGGCCACGATGCTGATTGGCCCCCTGTCAGGCTGACCGGCCCCCGGTTCACTCCCCGCGGGAGGGTTGCCACGACGACGCATGTTCTGGGAGGACTGTGTTGCTGCGGCTACCAATGAGAGTTGTTCCTGTACGTGTGTGTAAAGAAAATAAGTGGGAGACAATGTATAGGTCAAAATTACGGCGCTTTCATGTTGTTGCTCATCACAATGCAAGGATATCCTTAGAGTCAGTACATGTACATGTATAATACATGTGCATGCATACATATGTACATGTACATGTATAATACATGTGCATGCATACATATGTACATGTACATGTATAATACATGTAGCATGCATATATACTTACTTTCAAGTCTCTCTGGTCGATTGAGAGCTGTGAGATGAGCTTCTTATTGTCCGGTTTTCTTCCAGCAGAGGGAGGTGCACCCTCTTCTGAAGTTGATGTCATCACTAGATTGGTGGTACCACCCACCTACCCATAGAGAGAGGGAGAGAGAAAGAGACTATCTTTAAAGCAAAAAACTTTCGCTGCAAACTAAAGCAAGTAATGCACACAGTACAGACATACACGCACCTCTCCCTGAGCAACGACCAGGCCCATGGGGCAGTTCTTGATTTCTTGCTGAGCATCCTGAAATCGAGTATGAATCTCTTGAAAGAATCGTTCCGACTCTGGTTTTGATACATGTTCCCAAAACGATGCCTGCAAACAATAATATCATACACGTATGTGTTTATAAGCAAGTTACAAAATCCAATCTTGATCAGTACATTCTCCCTATAAATATATTAGTACTGAAGCACTGCTGTGTTAAAAGTTCCACCCCTCCGTCTCTCTCTCCCCCTCTCTTTCTCTCTCTCTCCTCCCTCTCCTCCCCTCTTCTCTCACCTGTACTTCTCTATGTCCTCCCTTGAGCAGTGCCACAGCTAACTTCACCGTCTCCAGCATCACCGTATCATGCTGCGTACTCGTGATCAATTTGACGATGAGTGAAGTCAGTCCACAGTGATTCAGACGCGACTGTACCTCTTCCAGCTTCAGTCTGAGGGGTCCCAAGCACACGGCAAGTTCGTCTTTATGCGAGAGGGAGTCAATACTGGAGGTCTTTGGAAACGGAAGAGCCATAGTTCGATGAGATACACTCCATTTACGCTTTTTTTTTTAATTTCAGAATAGATGATTGATGTTGATTTTTTTTGGGTGGGATGGTTGAAACCGTCATGAAGTGGTGGTAGGTGAATGATGAATGAGATGGGAAATGGATAAATGGATGGAAGGTGGCAGAAGAAGGCATCATGCACGCAGCCCAAGGGTGAGTGAAAGTGGGGAAAAACGAAAAAATAAATGCGTGAAAGTATGAATTTAGTAATTACTATGGAGATATACCATATACCGTGTTTATGCTAATAGAATGCAAGCTAAGAATCTGGTAAAGGTCGTCAAGCACTCCATTAAGATACATTATGAAAAGTCCTAGAACGTGTATTTTCTTAGATCATGCGTTTCATTAGCATAAACACGGTACATGTACAATGTATATAGCAGGAAGCCCGCCCAATATTTTTACAATCAATGGTTCGAATCCCTAGGTTGATGAAAGGGGATCAAATCTGATCCATTGACTGTAGAATATCATCTGCCACCAATCAACAGTGCCCCAATTGAAATTATAAAAAATAATAGCTTACCCGTCTGCTGGCCTTCTCTGGGGTGAGCAGCTTGTTCTCCTGCGTCCTGTGCTGGACATACTGGAGGAAGTAGACCTTCAGCAGCCGCTCCCGCAACATCACACCCTATATAATCAACAAGAGAAAAACCAATAAAAATGACACAATTTTTGCAGTTCAGATGTAAGATGAAAATTATCAATAAAATTTAATGTATGTGATATTTTAACATTAATTTTCTACTGTGGTGTACATGTACATGTACATGTACAGTGCAACCTCGATTATCCGGACCCCTTTGTCCACCGGCCGATCGCTGCCATACCAGATAAGTGAAATGTCCGGATAACTGAAATACCTACATTTCTCGCCTGGTTTATGATACCTAGCCTATAAACGATACCTATACAGTATGATCATGGCCAGCAGTGTTCAGAAAAGTACTTTGGTCAGTCAATTTTGGCCAAGGCAAGCCTGTAGAGTACATAGCTCATTGCTCAATCTATAACCACACCCACAAAAGATCATCGCTCATGCCTTCTGCGCATGCGTAGTATTGTATTTTAGGTCTCTGGCTAGTCCGGATAATCGAGGTTCCGGATAAACGAGGTCCGGATAATCGAGGTTGCACTATATTTAGACCATAATGATGCAAACTGTAGGTTTTGTGATACTGAATACGTGTACATGTAGGTATGAACTCACAGCGTCGTTGAGCTCCGGCGGCTTCAGCAGCATTCCCCTGATGTTCTTGAGAACACACACACAAGTATCCTCCGACTGCAGGAATGTTTCGCTCTCCATGTGTGAGACAAGACTAAAGAGGGTGGAGAGGGATAAAGTAATAGTATCCCATAATACTATTTAGCAAGCACGCAGAATCTCGGTATCATGTGCACACAAAATAATGATAGTATTATGTTACATGAACATGTAGGTTCTGGTAAAATCTGAAAAATTCGGCCAATTGCCAAATTTAAAAACTTCACCAAAGTTTCCTGCTATACAGCATGCTGTACACTTATGTACCTCTTGATGAATCTGTCCCTGACTTGACGGTAGGCCTTGACTTTGGGAGGGAACAGAGCCTCAGGACGATGGAAGATGTTCACCAGGATGGAGAGCTCAGCCTGTTTCAGGTGACCCCACATGTCATTGATGTGTGCCATCACATTCTACACAAATGGGTGTGGTGTATGAGTGTGAGTGCATGTGTGCACACGTACATGTACAGGTGTACGTGCATGTGAGTAGATGTTTGAATGAGTCAATAATAGGAATGCTGTTCGTGAAAGAAGAATAAAGGAATTATTATGAGAGAGAGAGAGAGAGAGAGAGAGAGAGAGAGAAAGAGAGAGAGAGAGAGAGAGAGAGAGAGAGAGAGAGAGAGAGAGAGAGAGAGAGAGTTAACTCACAGTGACTCCATCGATGATGACCTTGGCCTTGCTGACGCTGTCCTGGTGTGAAGGGATATTGAAAGACAGCTGCGTTGCTCTCTTCTTCTCCTGGATCTTAGACCGCCACAAAAGCCCACGAACCCTCGCCTAAAAACAAAATAGCTCGAGTGACATGCAAGCTACTTTACACATATAAGATATTACTACATTTCCCTAACTAAAAGTTCTTAAACTCAATTGCGCATTTCTGATTGAGATGATATATAGTAACTAATTGGCTACATGGTGCAATGCTGACGTACCCCTCGTGAAGAGGATGTCTTTGTGAGATTTTCTTGGAGACGAGAGGGAAGGAGCAGAGCTTCTTCCTTGGCTGCAATGAAAGAAAAATGACAATTAATTATCATTTACACACTTCATAATGGTATTATGCAAATTCATCTTCCGAATTTGAGCATGTGCATGTACATGTACAGTGAAGTGGCACATGGTGTGACTAGGTGTAGTCGAAAGGCGTGCTAGCAGAAAATATACATAACTGTAGCCCTTATCAAGCACATACATATAGAAGCAAAAGGAGATATGTTTTAGATACTGTCAATGATACATGTACCTCTGCTGAATGTTTGTGTAAATAGCATAGAGACCTGCACCTCGGTACTTATAGATCTCTTGAGGGGTCTTATGTCTTAAGGTCAAATCGTTTCTACCCATCTCCTGTTACACACAGGCAGATAGACAACCATAATCTTAGTATATATAATGATGGCGTGCAAGAAGCAAGTACGTAAACATCATGATCAATTCCCTTGATACACAATCATGAAGGAGTACCAGATATTGTCTATACATGTATATTTAGTCATGCATGAATGTAATCAATCGGGCAATGGAATATTACAATTATGTATCGAGGGAATTGATAGTAATGACCCAAGCAGTATTATGTATCTAGTAAATTCCTAGCCTCATATGCAGGCCACGCCCAGGTTTTCAATGCTACGATTGCAATGTTACATACTATGTGTATAATAATTATTGAAAACGTGGGAGTGGCCAGGATACGAGGCTAGTAGATCCATAAAAGATGAGTGTGCGTATCATTTTATCATAAGCTATTATTTTTTTTGGTCTCCGTACTATGGTTGCAAACAGAGTAAAACCAATATGGAAGGTGGCTCAAGATTTGATCTCTAGTTTATTTCATGAGAATGCTCAATGGAAAAAACTTGAGCAAATAAAACTTACACGAACACCGTCGTCAAAAGCAGCAAGAAGAAATTTTAAAATTGAAGAATGCTGCACAATTAAAGCTGAACTAAAAGAGGGATTTGATCATATTTTTGAATATAGCCATGTCAGCAGATTCTGGGAGGATTTAGCGTTCAACATGAAGCAAGCTACGGGCATTCGTCCAATTGCTTATAGGAAACAAAGAAAGAAAGAGCATCTTGTTACAAACCTGATTCAACCTACACTGGAAAAAGTAGTGTATTCCATTTCAATGATTCCAAGAAAGCCAACTTCAAAGCAGCTCAAAGGTACCGTTTCATCTCACTTAGTTATACAGGATGAGATTAAGATGGGGCGTGCATCTGGAAGACCTCCAGCAGTCGATGCCATGATTCAGATCAACGAAGGTGATACTTGTGAAGTGCTCATACCAGTGGAAATAAAAGTTGGCATCAAACCAAAGCATCTATATCAAATTGCAGCGTACGTGACGAAAGTGAGTACAGCAAATGAGCTCCAAAAGAAAGTTGTAATTGGAATGATAATTGATACTAATAATTTTAATCTTGTGTTTTCTCCATATACCTACCATGACGAGAGTGGAATAGAGCCGGTATCTGTGCCTCTGCCTATTGTATATGTGAGCCCTCCGATCGCGTGGAGGAATACAAGTAGCTCCCCCCAGGGTCAGATTCCGTTCTCAATTCTACCTGCTGCACTAATGGTGATTGCGTGCACATGCTATTTTGAACGTGAACGGCTGGATTATAATCAAACGGTTAATCCACAAGTTTTGGCTACCGCTCATCGACTACTTAAAACTAAACATAAAATCGAGCCAATTCATGATGATCTTTTTCGAGCTTTGAAAGAACAACAGAAGAAAAGTAAAGGATCTCAAAGAAAAGAGTGAAAGACTCCAGATACAACAAAATGGCACACCAACCAACAGCCAGAGCAGTAGCACCTGACTACTAAGGCCTGATTTGATAAAGAACTACTTCTTACCAAGATAACTTTGCATGTAGTCTATTATAGCGATTTAGGGCTGAATATCCGTGTAGTTACAAACATTAGATCGTAGCACGTATTGCCATAGCTGCTTGGATAAAGTTAAAGAGTGATTAATTATGTACTACGTATGTTACAGATGATTACCATATTTTTTGCAACTTTTCTTAGCTAAAACAAGTTACCGTAGTTAAGGTTACGGTATACAGCTTAATTTCGGGCCGTGTGCGAACATTTATCTCCATATAAAGCAATGGACAGCAAGCACTTAAAAATTTCATGTTAATTTTCGCATAGTTAAAAACCTGGGATACCGTATATACGGTCTGTTCTAATTCTGCAATAATAGAGGCATGCAGGGCCACACGTTTCAATTTTGCGTTTAGTATGTTCGAGGCCAGAGCTATGGCCGACTTTGTGTGCAGCGGTTCAGTCCAAGGAGCCGCTTGCACCAGCGCTTTGTCAAGTCTATCGAAAGAAGGGTGAAGTAGGGATGGGAGGGCCAAAAAGTATACAAACTAGATTTGTAGGGATAATCATGTCCACTATACATCCCTACGCTTGCTTTTTGAGTAGGTGCAGGAACTTAGTAAACTAACCAGGTAATGCGACAGTCAACTCTCCCCACCCCTACGAGCCATAACAATAGCTAGGGGATACATGAATTTCTCTCGGTTAAGGATACCACCAATGAATCATCGTCAACAGGCACATGATAGCTATAATCGAGAAAAGCAAGCGTAGAGATGTATAGTGGACATGATTATCCCTACAAATCTTGTTCGTATACTTTTTGGCCCTCCCATCCCTATTTCACCCTTCAATTTCATTGTTTTCATTGTTTTTTATACTTGTTATAATAACATCACATGATGATTGTATTCATACACAAATGCACGATATCCGGTATACAGTTTTGACAAATCAAGCTGTAATAACTGTTGCTGATAGCAATTCCATTTTCAGTAAACTCTATAAAAGATGAGCAAATGTATCGTTTACCACAAGCTGGTTAATTTCGCTCTCTTTACTATGGCTGCAAACAGAGTAAAACCGATATGGAAGGTGGCTCAAGATTTGATCTCTAGTCTATTTCATGAGAATGCTCAATGGAAAAAACTTGAACAAACAAAACTTGTACGAACACCGTCGTCAAGAGCAGCAAGAAGAAATTTTAAAGTTGAAGAATGCTGCACGATTAAAGCTGAGCTTAAAGAGGGATTTGATCACATTTTTGAATGTAGCCATGTCAGCAGATTCTGGGAGGATTTAGCATTCAACATAAAGCAAGCTACGGGCATTCGTCCAGTTGCTTACAGGAAGCAAAGAAAGAAAGAGCATCTCGTGACAAACCTGATTCAACCTACACTGGAAAAAGTAGTGTATTCCATTTCAATGATTCCAAGAAAGCCAACTTCAAAGCAGCTCAAAGGTACCGTTTCATCTCACTTAGTTATCCAGGACAAAATTAAGATGGGGCGTGCATCTGGAAGACCTCCAGCAGTTGATGCCACGATTCAGATCAACGAAGGTGATACTTGTGAAGTGCTCATACCAGTGGAAATAAAAGTTGGCATCGAACTAAACCATCTGTATCAAATTGCAGCGTACGTGACGAAAGTGAGCACAGCAAATGAGCTCCAAAAGAAAGTTGTGATTGGAATGATAATTGACACTAATAATTTTAATCTGGTGTTTTCTCCATATACCTACCATGACGAGAGTGGAATAGAGCTGCCTCTGCCTATTGTTTATGTGAGTCCTCCGATCGTGTGGAGGGATAGTTCTCTCCAGGGTCAGATTCCGTTCTCAATTCTACCTGCTGCACTAATGGTGATTGCGTGCACGTGCTATTTTGAACGTGAACGGCTGAATTATAATCAAACGATTAATCCACAAGTTTTGGCTACCGCTCATCGATTACTTAAAACTAAACATAAAATCGAGCCAATTTATGATGATCCTTTTCGAGCTCTGAAAGAACAACAGAAGAAAAGTAAAGGATCTCGAAGAAAAGATTGAAAGACTCCAGAAACAACAAAATGGCACACCAATTAACAGCCAAAGCAGTAGCACTCGACTACTAAGGACTGATTTGATAAAGAACTATTCTTATCAAGATAACTTTGCATGTAGTATACCGTATAGCGGGAAATTTTCGAGGGAGAAAACTTTCGCGAATCGGTAGGAAAGGAGCATTTCGCGGATAAAACTTTCGCAGAATGTTAAAATTGGTCGCATAATGGGTGTGGCATGCCTAGAATTTTGTGGAGAAAACATTCGCGGATGGCGGAAAAATCGTGAAATTCGTGAAAGTTTTCTCCCTCGAAAGTTTCCCGCTATACGGTATTATTGTAGCTATTTAGTGCTGAATACCTGTGTAGTTACAAACATTAGATTGTAGCATGTATTGCCATAGCTGCTTGGATAAAATTAAGGAGTGATTAATTATGTACTACATATGTTACAGATGATTACCATATTTTTTGCAACTTTTCTTAGCTAAAACAAGTTACCGTAGTTAATCGAATACAACGCATGATCCAAATTCTCATAACATTTATACCATATAGCGGGAAACTTTCAAGGAAGAAAACTTTTGTGGATCAGTAGGAAGGGAGCATTTTGTGGAGAAAACTTTCGCAGAATGTTAAAGCTGGTCGCATAGTGGGTGAGGGCGTGCCTAAAATTTCATGGAGAAAACTTTCGCAGATGGCTGAAAAATCACAAAATTCATGAAAGTTTTCTCCCTCGAAAGCTTCCCGCTATATGGTATATGGGGCGATTGACGACCTTTACCAGATAAACGCGCGTTTTTCAAAATTATTTTTTTCCATGCGTTATATAATAGCTAGGTAGAGGGTGCTTTTTACAAACCCCCTGCCATTGGAGTCACCTAAAGTTCCCTATCTAAGGTTAATACGTAGGTTGTATTCTTTGATTTGTATGTGCCCGCTACACGCTATCCCTCCCCTCCCCAGTGGTTTTGATACTGACTATCAGTGTTTGGTTAAATTCACACACACACTGCAGTAAGCCTCAGTCCCAAAGTGAAACTAATTTAGGAGATTCTCTGTTTGCAATATTTCTAAGCTCTGAGGTGTGTATCTCTCATCCTTGTTTGATATATACTACTCCATACTTAATTGTAATAACATCACATGATGATTGTGTTCATACACAAGCACATGATATCCGGTATACAGTTTCACAAATCAAGCTGTAATAACCGTTGCTGATAGCAATTCCACGTACTTAGTAAACTCCATAAAAGACAAACAAATGTATCATTCACCACAAGCTGGTTAATTTCGCTCTCCTTACTATGGCTGCAAACACAGAAAAACCGATATGGGAGGTGGCTAAAGATATGATCTCTGGTCTATTTCATGAGAAGGCTCAATGGCAAAAACTCGAGCAAATAAACCTCATATCAACACCATCAACCGCAGCAAAAAGTGATTTCAAAGTTGAAGAATGCTGCACAATCAAAGCTGAGCTTGAAAAAGGATTTGATCACATTTTTAAATGCAGCCATGTCAGCAGATTCTGGGAGGATTTAGCATTCAACATAAAGCAAGCTACGGGCATTCGTCCAGTCGCTTCAAGGAAACGAAGGAACGAGGAGCACCTTGTTACAAGCCTGATTCAACCTACACTGGAAAAAGTAGTGCATTCCATTTCAATGATTCCAAGAAAGCCAACTTCGCAGCAGCTCAAAGGTATTTCATCTCATCTAGTTGTCCAGGATGAAATTAGGATGGGAAATGCAACCGGAAGATCTCCAGCAGTCGATGCCACGATTCAGATCAACGAAGACGACACTTGTGAAGTGCTTATACCAGTGGAAATAAAAGTTGGCATCGAACTAAAGCATCTGTACCAAATTGCAGCATATGTGACGAAAGTGAGCACAGCAAATGAGCTCCAGGAGAAAGTTGTGATTGGAATGATTATCGATGCTAACAATTTTAATCTGGTATTTTCTCCATACATCTACCATGTCAAGAGAGAAGGAGAGCCGCCTGTATCTGTGCCTCTGCCAATTGTTTATGTGAGCCCTCCAATTGTGTGGAGGGATAGCTCTCCCCAGGGTCAGGTTCTGTTCTCAATTCTACCTGCTGCACTAATGGTGATCGCGTGCACGTGCTATTTTGAGGAGAAACGGCTGGACTATAATCAATACAATCAAACGAGGATTAATCCACAAGTTTTGGCTACCGCTCATCAACTACTTGAAACTAAACATAAAATTGAGCCAATTTTTGAGGACTACAATTTTTTTCGAGCTTTGAAAGAACAACAAAGGAAAGTAAAGGATCTTGAAGAAAAGATTGAAAAGCTCCAGACACAACAAAATGGAACACTATCACCAACCAGCAGCCAAAGCATTAGCACTTATTAACTACTAAGGCTTGATTTGCTAAAGAACTATATACTTCTTACCAAGATAATTTTGCATGTATAATAGTCTTGTAGTATACTTTAACTGTTTAGTGCTGAATATCTGACAAACATTAGCTCATAGCAAGCATTGCCATAGCTGCTTACATAATATTAAGGAGTGATCAATGTTCTATATACATTGTATATTACAACCACATTTTTTGCAAATGGTGTGCACTTTCTAAACTAATAACAATTTTTTAGCTAACAACCACTAAACTTTACTACCAATTACTCACACAATTCTTTATTATTAATTGTGACCGGATCTGAGAAAAAGAGTAACTTCATGCATTTACTACACTATTATGCGTATAATATTATGCAGGTATGATCACTAAAATCATTATGAATACTCTTACACTATCTTGTTACGTGTGCAAGGAATTCCAAGTTCCGCCCTCTTCCAGTATGGGTGTGGTGAGCATGCACATTCAAAAATCACCATTTTACGCTTAGCCTAGGGCTCTCACTGCCTCAAAATGGTGGCAAATTGAAAAGAGATAAAAAAAACCCAGATTTTGTGAGAAGTTACCCCTTTTCTCAAATCTGGTCACATATTCAATGGAAACTTGTGCCACGTCTACTACAGTACTACTGGGCAAGAGAGTAGATTTTGATCACTATGTTTTTCTGTAGATTTTACAAGTGAAACTTGCACATAACTGGTTTTGATTTTGTACACAGTTAGGTCAATGGTTGGATTATCTATATGTCAAATTGTGGAGTGTGATGAACTTTCGTCCACCTTCTGGAGATGAAAATATCCGAAAATTATGCATTTTTGTTAGGTTGTATAATTTTTAAGTTTCATTAGTAGTTAAGAACCTCAATTTGGCCAGCTGGTGGATACCATCAGGCTGTACCTCTGTACCAAATTTGATACCTTAACTACAAACTGCCTTGGAGATATTAACCATAATAGTCAAATCTTAGTGAAAATTTGGTACATTTACGTTAGGTTATGAATTTTACATGAATACAAGCTTTTGTAGATGAATTCACTATAGAGATACTCATCACTATGCATGTTTATAGCTTAAAGTATGTAGCATTACTCTGTGACTACATAAGCAAACAATTATGATATCATTAAGCCTTAACTGACAAAGGTAACAATGAATATAACTCTCGTTTGGCCAATATTTGTCTTACAGTATGGGCATTTTTAAGGGTCCGCATTGTTATGATATCATGTGATTTATAACAGAGTGTGTCCCAAAATTTCATGTGGACAACATGTTCTTATATACATTGTATTATTATTATTATTATGGGAATTCATTGGACACATTGTTGGATATTTGATGGTGTATTCATTCATTGAAACGAAAAATAATCTGTAAACCTTTTGCAAGACCTGTCCAGTATGCACGATCAGTACATGCTCACAAAATATAGAGACATATTTCATGCACAAACAGTATCCTGCCTGGGCAAGATTGTCCATCAGTACCATCAAGTGTTATGGTATAATAAAAGTGGAATTTTCAATATGCTAGTTCCATGTTTAGATAATATTTCACAGTTGTCTGTTCTATACAAATTTGTTGAATTCATATAATTGTGCATATGTTCCTATAGTGAGTGGATTTAGTGTGATGATGAAGAATTGTAAATTAATTTTGTTCTCTCGCCAATCTCTCCCTTTGATTCGCCCTCGTTCTGTCCAGTCTGGCATCACGCTCGTCCTGAGACTCTCTCGACAATCTTTCCCTTTGGTTATTACTTAATCTAATCAATGTGACCCCTCGCTGTTCTTCAGTTTCTGATGAAAAACTTTCGCTCTTCCTAAAGCGCTTTCTCTGAAGTATTGTCTGTCTCTGTTCTTGTGTTTCTGCAGCTCTCCTTTCCTGGCCTCTCTTTCTACGTTTTCTTAACCTTTCTTCTTTTCGGCTGCAGTTTTAGCTGCTCAATGAGCTCGCTCCCTTTCTCTTCTACGCAGCTGAAGACTCCATATTGATGAACGTTGAGTCAATGTTGTGTGCAACTTGTATACGTAAGTTGTGTCATTACGCATGCGCATTAATTTAAAAATATTGAATGTATATCGTTCAAATAGAAGAGACATATATACGGTACGGAAGAATGTACGGCAGATATACATATATATAAACGGAAAATCTCGATTGGTATCACCTGTGTGGGGCTCGCTTCAGCTCGCCCCAAAATAAAGAACAGACCTCGTCTCTTGCTTCGCTCGAGGCTCGGTAGCTAGCGCTAGCGCCTGCTTAACAGGCCTCTCGAAACGCGCAGTGTTTTTTGCGCCGATCGTTCAACAATGTGTCTCTAGCTGTAGCTATGGCCCGAGGCATTAAGGCCACTCTTTTTTGTGCACACGGCCCTATAGTTCTGACCAATCCTGAGCCTTGTAGTGCGGACTTTCTCTCCGCCCGCGCCGCGCGTTCATAGCAACCGGGCGCATCCAAGACGCGTATCCATGCCCTTATGTAATGATACGGACTATAATATAAGAAAAATGATCGTCTGAAAAATATTTTTCGCTGTATAAAGTATAATCATAGTTAAGAGTCAATATCGTCAAGAGTATAATAATATACTCTTGATATCGTATACAACTCTATGCATCCTAATGCATTAATAATTCTGGTGCATCTGTGGAACTGCGAATATTTTGCAGGAAGCGCCAAAATTCGGAAGCAAATATTTCCGCCGGTTGCTCCAGACGGGTCGAAGTCCGCCTTGATGACATAGTACCAAATGCATGTATACAATAGTGATGTTTTCATTGACCACGCCCACTGGCAATTTAAGAACGAGAAGATTGCAAAAATAGAATAGTTAGCATTAAACGCATGGAGCCCTTCGCTTCTAAGGCGTCCAAGCGAGGTAAGAGAGTAACAATAGGAAGCCCAAAAGCCTTTTTAAAGCTACGAAATATTTTTGTGGGGTTGACAGTTACCGCTTCACTAGGTGGTCTGATAGTAGCTTGTATTAGCTACCTATGGTAATACTGTGTAGAACTAGACATACGAGAGCAATTCTCCACCTTCAGAAACTTACCTCATCTTATCTATAGCCTTCGATTTTTGATCACTTGTATTAGTATATCTGGTGCACGTGATGTCAGTTCAATGTCATCGTTCGTCATAGCTTCTGTTACGGAGCGGTCTTTCTTTCATAATTTACACATTTATACTGCAGCTAAAGCACTACTTATTCACTGTAGGTCAAAATAAGTCTGTATGCAAAGTTAAAAAAAAATCTACTCTCTTGCACCGTAGAGAAGAGGGTCAAAAATTTTTCGCTAATAATTAATTTTATACCCTAAATTTAGAATGCTAGATAGAACCTTACTGTGAGTTATAGATTGACACAATGTGCACTTAGAGAATTAGCTAACTTGCAATGTACATGATGGCGTGCAAAATTCAAGTACACAAATATCATGATCAATTCCCTTGATACATAATCATGAAGGAGTATCGGATATTGTCTACTCATGCATGAATGTAATCAATCGGGCAATGAAATATTACAATTATGTATCAAGGGAATTGATAGTAATGACCCAAGCAGTTTTATGTATCTAGTAAATTCCTAGCCTCATACGCAGGCCACTCCCACGTTTTCGATGCTACAATATTACATACTGTGTGTAATATTGAAACCGTGGGAGTGGCCAGGATACGAGGTTAGTAGATTCCATAAAAGATGAGTGTGCATATCATTTTATCATAAGCTGTTATTTTTTTGGTCTCCTTACTATGGCTGCAAACAGAGTAAAACCAATATGGAAGGTGGCTCAAGATTTGATCTCTAGTCTATTTCACGAGAATGCTCAATGGAAAAAACTTGAGCAAATTAAACTTATACGAACACCGTCGTCAAAAACAGCAAGAAGAAATTTTAAAGTTGAAGAATGCTGCACAATTAAAGCTGAACTTAAAGAAGGATTTGATCACATTTTTGAATGCAGCCATGTCAGCAGATTCTGGGAGGATTTAGCATTCAACATAAAGCAAGCTACGGGCATTCGCCCAATTGCTTACAGTAAACAAAGAAAGAAAGAGCATCTTGTTACAAACCTGATTCAACCTACACTGGAAAAAGTAGTGTATTCCATTTCAATGATTCCAAGAAAGCCAACTTCAAAGCAGCTCAAAGGTACCGTTTCGTCTCACTTAGTTATCCAGGACGAAATTAAGATGGGGCGTGCATCTGGAAGACCTCCAGCAGTCGATGCCATGATTCAGATCAACGAAGGTGATACTTGTGAAGTGCTCATACCAGTGGAAATAAAAGTTGGCATCAAACCAAAGCATCTATATCAAATTGCAGCGTACGTGACGAAAGTGAGCACAGCAAATGAGCTCCAAAAGAAAGTTGTGATTGGAATGATAATTGACACTAATAATTTTAATCTGGTGTTTTCTCCATATACTTACCATGACGAGAGTGGAATAGAGCTGCCTCTGCCTATTGTTTATGTGAGTCCTCCGATCGTGTGGAGGGATAGCTCCCCCCAGGGTCAGATTCCGTTCTCAATTCTACCTGCTGCACTAATGGTGATTGGGTGCACATGCTATTTTGAACGTGAACGCCTGAATTATAATCAAACGATTAATCCACAAGTTTTGGCTACCGCTCATCGGCTACTTAAAACAAAACATAAAATCGAGCCAATTTATGATGATCTTTTTCGAGCTTTGAAAGAACAACAGAAGAAAAGTTAAAAAATCTTGAAGAAAAGATTGAAAGACTCCAGACACAACAAAATGGCACACCAACCAACAGCCAAAGCAGTAGCACTCGACTACTAAGGCCTGATTTGATGAAGAACTACTTCTTACCAAGATAACTTTGCATGTAGTATATTATAGCTGTTTAGGGCTGAATATCCGTGTGGTTACAAATATTAGATCGTAGCACGTATTGCCATAGCTGCTTGGATAAAATTAAAGAGTGATTAATTATGTACTACGTATGTTGCAGACGATTACCATACTGTAGGTCGGGTTTTAATTGCGAGTATCTGTTAAATGCAAATTGCGAGTTTTCTACGTTTCGCAATTAATAGATTCGCAAATATAAACGTTCACGTATACTACAGTACGGTACGGGGTCGTCCATCGCAATTAGTGGATTCGCAATTTAGCCTGACTTGACTAGAACGCAACTATTAAACTACACAATTAAAACCTGTCCTACGGTATTTTTTGCAACTTTTCTTAGCTAAAACAAGTTACCGTAGTTAAGGTTACAGTATATAGTTTAATTTCGCGCTGTGCGCGAACATTTATCTCCATACAAAGCAATGGACGGCAAGCACTTAAAAATTTCACGTCAGTTTTCGCGTAGTTAAAAACCTGGAATACCGTCTGTTCTAATTCTGCAACAATAGAGGCAGGGCCACACGTTTCAATTTTGCGTTTAGTATGTTCGAGGCCAGAGTTATGGCCGACTTTGTGTGCAGCAGTTCAGTACAAGGAGCCGATTGCGCCAGCGCTTTGTCAAGTCTATCGAAAGAAGGGTGAAGTAGGGATGGGAGGGCCAAAAAGTATACAAATAAGATTTGTAGGGATAATCATGTCCACTATACATCCCTACGCTTGCTTTTTGAGTAGGTGCAGAAACTTAGTAAACTAACCAGGCAGTAATGCGACAGTCAATCCCCCCACCCCTACGAGCCATAACAATAGCTAGGGGATACATGAATTTCTCTCGGTTAAGGATAGCACCGGTACCAATGAATCATCGTCAACAGGCACATGATAGCTACAATCGAGAAAAGCAAGCGTAGAGATGTATAGTGGACATGATTATCCCTACAAATCTTGTTCGTATACTTTTTGACCCTCCCATCCCTACTTCACCCTTCAATTTCATTGTTTTCATTGTTTTTTATACTTGTTATAATAACATCACATGATGATTGTATTCATACACAAATGCACGATATCCGGTATACAGTTTTGACAAATCAAGCTGTAATAACTGTTGCTGATAGCAATTCCATTTTCAGTAAACTCTATAAAAGATGAGCAAATGTATCGTTTACCACAAGCTGGTTAATTTCGCTCTCTTTACTATGGCTGCAAACAGAGTAAAACCGATATGGAAGGTGGCTCAAGATTTGATCTCTAGTCTATTTCATGAGAATGCTCAATGGAAAAAACTTGAACAAACAAAACTTGTACGAACACCGTCGTCAAGAGCAGCAAGAAGAAATTTTAAAGTTGAAGAATGCTGCACGATTAAAGCTGAGCTTAAAGAGGGATTTGATCACATTTTTGAATGTAGCCATGTCAGCAGATTCTGGGAGGATTTAGCATTCAACATAAAGCAAGCTACGGGCATTCGTCCAGTTGCTTACAGGAAGCAAAGAAAGAAAGAGCATCTCGTGACAAACCTGATTCAACCTACACTGGAAAAGTAGTGTATTCCATTTCAATGATTCCAAGAAAGCCAACTTCAAAGCAGCTCAAAGGTACCGTTTCGTCTCACTTAGTTATCCAGGACAAAATTAAGATGGGGCGTGCATCTGGAAGACCTCCAGCAGTTGATGCCACGATTCAGATCAACAAAGGTGATACTTGTGAAGTGCTCATACCAGTGGAAATAAAAGTTGGCATCGAACTAAACCATCTGTATCAAATTGCAGCGTACGTGACGAAAGTGAGCACAGCAAATGAGCTCCAAAAGAAAGTTGTGATTGGAATGATAATTGACACTAATAATTTTAATCTGGTGTTTTCTCCATACACCTACCATGACGAGAGTGGAATAGAGCTGCCTCTGCCGATTGTTAATGTGAGCCCTCCAATCGTGTGGAGGAATACAAGTAGCTTCCCCCAGGGTCAGATTCTGTTCTCAATTCTACCTGCTGCACTAATGGTGATTGCGTGCACATGCTATTTTGAACGTAAACGGCTGGATTATAACCAAAGGATTAATCCACAAGTTTTGGCTACCGCTCATCGGCTACTTAAAACAAAACATAAAATCGAGCCAATTTATGATGATCTTTTTTGAGCTTTGAAAGAACAACAGAAGAGAAGTAAAGGATCTCAAAGAAAAGATTGAAAGACTCCGGACACAACAAAATGGCACACCAACCAATAACCAAAGCAGTAGCACTCGACCACTAAGGCCTGATTTGATAAAGAACTACTTCTTACCAAGATAACTTTGCATATAGTATATTATTCTGTTTAGTGCCTAATATCCGTGTATATAATTACAACACTAGATCATAGCAAGTACATGTACTGCCAGAGCTGCTTGGATAAAATTAAGGAGTGATTAATTATCGACACAATATGCACTTAGCGAATTAGCTAACTTAAAATGTACATGTACTCTCTCTCACACACACGCAACACTATGGAGACTCACAAATTTTGTGCAGTATCTTGATGCAGTCCTCAATATACTTAGTAATCTCATCATTGTCCAGATCCTGCAGACAGGATGAGCTCAGCAAGTCACAAAGCTTCTCCAGTAAGTCTTTGAAGGTGTCTTGGTGCTCCTAAAATAGGAAAGAAGGGAGGAAAAGGAGGGAGTAGAGAGGGGGGAAGAGAGAGAGAGAGAGAGAGAGAGAGAGAGAGAGAGAGAGAGAGAGAGAGAGAGAGAGAGAGAGAGAGAGAGAGAGAGAGAGAGAGAGAGAGAGAGAGAGAGAGAGAGAGAGAGAGAGAGAGAGAGAGAGAGAGAGAGAGAGAGAGAGAGAGAGAGAGAGAGAGAGAGAGAGAGAGAGAGAGAGAGAGAGCATGCAATGTGGCGAATAAACAGTTATCATTGATGCAATTTTCTATTATACATACAACACGTGCGGTACAATAGACTTACAGGAATTTTGAAGAGGGTGAGAGCAAGTGTTCCAACTCCGAAGAATGATGTAACGACCAGGGGGATCCCCTGTGTCACATACTCCACCAGAACCTTGTCCTTGTCTACTCCACGACAAATCTACATAGAAGAAAGGAAAACGAAATATAAGTTTGGACATTGGTGGTAGAAGGATATGCATAAAAAAGGACATGACACTGTATGAACAACCACAAGTTGCTGCATAAGGTATCCCATAAAGTACCAGTAACTGTTGAATACTGGCTCGAAAATTTTACCAATAATTAATTTTTTGCTAATTCAATACTCCAATAGGTATGCACTAATTTAAAGCTAGTAATAATTATCCACAGGAACACGTCTCATTTCCCATCATCCTAAAGAACCAATAGTTTGTATTCCACACATACGTACCTTGTCAATGTCATCCACAAAGCTCCTGAACAGCAGCCAGACATACTCCTTCGTGAACGTCTCTTTGTTATCAACCTCAGTGTCAATGTAGCAGTGGTAAAGAAAGTTCACATAGATCTTCTTCACCTAAAACAGTGATGAAGTTTATGAGTACTTGCTTGGTAAATAATACCAAAATTTTCTTGGCTAGTGTGTGGGGGATGCTATTACATGTAACAGCCATATATACATAAGCAAATACCTCTGGTATGCAGTCCTTGTGTCTGACGACCTTGACCAGTTCTTCAAGGGGGAGGAGGGAGTGGCATCTGATCTCTGTGGCAACGTTCTTGCCCTCCGTACAGAGGGTCAGTAACTCAACGAGATTGAGATGATAGGCAAGGTCACCTGTTAGGGGGACACAGAGAGATCTTTAATTATAAAATTTTGTGAGGGGGGATGTCTCCAGAACCCCCGCCCTCCCAAGGGATATCAGTGTTTGATCATATTATTATTATAGATGCACAATGTGCATGTCCCCTGCCTCACTAACACAAAATAGTCCTGTGTGAAACCTGCATGATACATATACATGTACATGTATGCACATGTAAATGTGTGAACTAATATGTACAATGAATACATAATCCATGTATGTACATGTACATGTACGAGCTACATGTAGGTGCAAGGCTAGCTATGTACTTAACTACGTATGAGCACTAAATTAATGCGCATACATGTACATGTATGTAGCTGACCTGTGAGTGAGACGGCATCATCCCTGTCCTCCTTCATGAGTCTTTGCAGCGTGGAGAAGGCGTGGTCGTTGTAGAAAATCAAAACATCATCACCGGCATTAGCAACCTAAAGGACAGAGAAAGAAAAGACATTGCAGACCTCTCTCCTTTCTCTTCTTCCCCTCCCTCCTCCCACCCTTCTATACTGTACAGCAGGAAACTTTCGAGGGAGAAAACATTTACAGATCAGTAGGAAATAAGAATTTCGTGGAGAGAGCTTTGCTAAATCATATAATATATGTACATGTATGTGGGTGTGGCATGCCCAAAATTTTTTGCCGGTGCCTATCAAACTGTGAAATTCGTCAAACTTTTCTCCTTCAAAAATTTCCCGCTACACTGTCCCACCCATCCCTGGCCCCAACCCTCTCTCCCTTCCATCCTCACCTCATTCATGACCATCTCCTGGGCCCTTCTGCTTCCCTTGCCTCCTTTAACGATGGTCTGCAGGAACTTGAGGTACTTGACGTTCCTGCTCTTCTCTATGCAGTGAATGAAGTGCTGGATCTCCGACTCTGTCACTTTACTGCACAGGTAGGGATTGTCCCGGAAGATCTCAGTCAGTGTGTCCGCTTCAACAAGCTGTATGTATATGCATGTACATGTAATTATGTACACGTATAACAGAGTAGAACAATGAAATTTTTGGCTATACACATATACACGAAAGCCCTTAATAATGTTACTTTATGACATTGCATAGTATGTACATGTACATGTACACGTACATTTACTGAAGAAAAGTACAATAATATGCAAACATACATGTAACTATTATTGCTTACGCTGTCTCCACTCTGCAGGAAGAGGTCTAGTTTTCTGTGCAGGAGGCTCTGGTTGGTGGTGTTGTTGCGACAGAAGTTCTGTAGGAACTCGTGAGCTATGTGCATAATCTCTCTCATACGGTAGTCATTCTACATGGGAAATATAATCATTATACTGCAAAGCTGAAAATTTTTTGTTGGACAAAAAATTTACCAAGCCTGACTACTTTCATGTTTAATTAAATATGACTTGGTATGTACATGTACATGTATAACACAAGTACAACCGACGACCTTTACCAACTCAGTGGTGATCACATTCAGATTCTGCTATTAATCCATGCACATAATATAATGTACCTTCTGGTTGTAAGGTATTTGCAGCAGGTCTAGTACTACTTCATGAGACTTCATGTTCTTCAACAATCTCTGCTCGTGGGCACAGTCCTTATCCTTCTCCTTTGGCTTGCACAGCTCTGACAGCTCCATCAATATCTGCAATCATAAACTAATTATGACGTACCGGCCAACATAACTCCATAATATACATTTACCACAAAATCACGTATGACATAAAGTCAGTGAGTAAATATTAATTATTATGTTGAGGTTCCTGGTTGGGCAATATAATAGTCATAGCTTAGTACGTTCGTTTGTATGTACATTGTTACAGTACATTAACACAGGCAAAATAATAATATTCTGATTCCCCCTCCCTTTCTCAAGAACTAAGTATTGATCTCACCTCTCTAACTTTGTCATACTTTTGCAGTGTGTCCTTGATGTTTGGCTCCTCAATACCAGGGTCGCTGAGAAGACGGGATGTGCGAGTGGGCTGGGAAGGGGTGAGAGAAGGGGAGGGAGGAGCAGGAAGAACAGTAACAGTGGGTCAAGCAACAGAGACAAGGAGAGAGAGAGAGAGAGAGATAGAGAGGGGAAAAGGGAGAGAGAGAGGGAGTGGAGAAAGGGAGGGAGGGAGGGAGGGAGGGAGGGAGGGAGAGAGAGGGGGGGGAAGGAGAGAGAGAGAGAGAGGTGGGGCTGGGAGGGAGGGAGGGGGAGGGAGGCCAGCTCACTGTTCTTCCTCTTCTTCCCTTCCCTTTTGTTCTGTCCTTGGAGATGTAATCCGTTGTCGCGGCAACCGCAGCTATCTCCTCATCCATTGGTCCAGCTACACTCATCTTACGACTCAGTTTCTGGTCAAAGTACAAAAAGGGAGCATGCAGTGGTTCAATGTGTGTATGAACCGCAGAGTGCAGTGCAGATATTGCTTGCTACATGCTATTGGTGGCCAATAGCGCTAAGACAGCGTTCAGGACCTTTGTATAAAGCATAAATTGGTAGGTCCTGTAATAATGGATAGTACGGGAGCTGAGTGTGGTTAACTGTACAGCGAATATAAAATTTCCGTAGTCCTAACTTCTTGGAGCACTTAGATATTTAAAGCTGGCCAAAAGGGTTTGGATATAATATTATAATTGAGGTTGGACTGACTTCGCAGGAAATATGTATAGTACGTACGCATGTGCAATAAGCTAATGCAGAATAACCATAGCTGTAGCTACATGTACATGTACATGTACATACTGTGCATGTACATGTACACATTTGCACATGTACATGTATACATTAATTGCTTTTTGTTATTAATTAAGCTTTGATATTTCCTATGCTGATAGTGTCACACGGTGTGTACCTCATTTACCCGTTTTCCAGGCTCTGCTTCTTTCTCCTGACTCGGCAGTTTCTGTACCCACAGCTCAGACTCCTCCACGAGGAACTTGAGTTTGTCAAGGTTCTTACGAATCTTGTTGTAGTTCTCAATGTCCTTAGTCGATACCAGCAATTGAACCTGGAGGAGACATAGCAACAGGAAATAAACACACATGTACTTTGTATACGTAATGTACTTGTACATACCGTATAGCCGGAAATATTGGCGGGCATTAAACTTGGCGGTTGAGCCCAAAATTGCTATTGAAAGAATATTGGCGGATTTAAATTTGGCGGTTCGGTACGGGATCGCCATACCTATATATGCGAGTAGAAAATTTTGGCGGATTTTAATTTGGCGGTTGTAATAATAGACCGCCAAACCGCCAAATTTAATTCCCCGCCAAATTTTCCGGCTATACGGTACGTTAATTAATGATCTGAATGTTGTGGTAAACCACCCTAAAGGATACGTGAGCCTCTATCTGTTTAGGGACCTGGTTTCCAACTAGTCTATCTCTCTCTCTCTCTCCACCCCCCCCATCACCAACTCTCTCTCTCCCTTCCTCTCCACCTCTCTCTCTCTGTCTCCGCCACTCTCCACCCCCCCCCCCCCCGAATCCGAACCCTCATTCCCCCTCTCCCTTTCCTTTCACCTGTTTGAATCCGTCCACCATCTCCTTGCGCTGTGAGAAATGCCGAATCAGCAGCTGTAGTGCTTGGGAGGCCAGGGGGGCGTGGTTTACCATCACCATTTGTATGACAACTCGAAGCAACTGTCGTCCAAAGTCAGTACCAAGATCCATGTCCATGTCAGTACTAGGGTAGAGTAAATGCACATAATATAATAATGGTGTACATGTACATGGTCTAACATGAATTCTGTGCTAATTAATCATAGTAAGATCAGATTTTGGACTTACTCTCCGTAGAAGATGGTATCAAAATTACCAATAATCTCATCCAAAGCAATTTCAGAGGCACCTGGAGAGGAGAAAAGAATAAATTAGCAACGACTCTGCTATTAAAAAATTAATAGTGCGACAAAACTGCCAAGATTTACACGTCATACTTAATTTAATGCCTCCAGAATCATCTACATGTATCACTAACTAGACGCATATATACATGTATATGTGCATGCACACACACAGTTACGTAGTTTACTGGGTGCGCTGCCTATCTCCATCTCTAGCTCTTGAAAGTGTTTCTTGTAGATGACGAGCAGGTTGGTTATCCTCAGGTCAAGTCTAACGTCCATGATGAACTGGATGATCTCTAGGATCTTGGACTTGGTGGCCACTACTGACTGGTCTGGCTCCTCTTTGGTACCATACTCACCCTGTGGACAGAAAGGCATGGACAAGAAGAAAAAAGAAACTTTCATGGATTGCAGTGTGAGTGTGATTAAAGCAATAATTATACCTATGATATGAACTATATCAAGGGTTATTCTAACCCTATGCTTTGAATTGCTGGCCATCATCTAGCAACCAATGTTGGTGTTTTTTTTGTAGACAAATTTCTGGCTAGTGTGGGCAATCGTGTGGTAGAGGGATCATGGGCCAACAAAACAGTCGTATGACCTAAATTAGGGTGCATTCAACCACACATCTCTTTCAACTGTTACTTATGCAGTGCAGAGTTTACACTCTTCCCTCCCTCCTCCCTTCACTCCCTCCCTCTCTCCGCCTCCCCCTCCCTCTCTCTTTCCTTCCCACTTCTCCCTCAGTGCTCACCCCACTGTCCTCATGTATCTTTCAACCATTAGTTGTATATTATGTGGTCTGGAATTTATGCTCCCTCTCTCTCCCTCTCCCTCCTCTCCCCAAAACGCAAGGCCTAACAATAATACGTGGCCTGCTATCAGAAATGGGACCATTTGGAGAAGATGGGCATGGACCCCCTCTCCCTCTCTCCTCCCCTCCCTCTTTTCCCTCAGTACTCACCCCACTGTCCTCCTCGACGTCATCCTGGAAAGGCTGGATGAAGGGAATGGCTGTGGCTGCCACAAACTGGCTCATGGCTCCAGGAGGATGACTACCCCCTCCTGGCAAGAGGGGTGTGTGCATGTCAGGGTGTAAGAAGTATGAGAGAGTGCATGTGTGTGTATGTGAAGGTTACAGTTGACTGCGTCACGTTTCTTTAATACTAGTACTACTACTATTATGTGCTATACGTACTTCAGAAATTTGGCATACCAGTATACTGCATGGGGACATTTTAATATTAAAATTCTAATATCTTTGCTAGTCAGATTCTAAACTCCTATTGAGTTGTGTAGCACGTACACTGTGTATGTGAGATTTTTTCCAAAAAAATCGAATACTCAATTAAAGGTTGCCAAATTGAACTGCATACGTATGGTACCATAACTCATGTACGTACACTGTATCATAAATTAATCAGCCAGTTGATCAGAAACATGCAAATTTGACATTTTTGTAAGAAATCAACAATTTAGCCGTTTCACTGCAGCAGCTATAGATTAGAGATCGATCATGATTGGACACAGTGAACGGCAACTAGCTACATGTACATATTATGTGCATGGATGTGTACTAATTAGGAAAGCCACACCCACATACCACGAGTGACCACACGGTATGGGTTCCTGGCAGACATAGTTCTCTCTGAGATGATAGGAGGTGGATTCATCAGCACAAGAAAATAAGCAAAGCACACTCATAAAATCATAGAGCAGTCAAATCACAATGTACAAATTCATACATAAACACGCATGCATGGACACATCATTATGTAAGAGCCATGCTTAACAGTAATTATGATGCATACGCACATGTACACGCATGATTGTACACTACAAGAAACTAGCAGTCATAATATGATGAACTTTTCTGAAAATTAATCAATAATTCATTAAAAAGTTGCAAAATTAAACTACAGGAACTTGTACATGTACATATGGCATCATAATTACTATAATACACTGTATCTTAGTTAATCAGTGAGAATGCAAGTCAATCAGGAAACATGCAAATTTGACATTTTTTGTAAGAAATCAATAATTGAGCCATTTCACTGCCGCTGCTATAGATTAGAGATCGGTCATGATTGGACACAGTGAACGGCAATTAGCTATGCATGTATGCAAAGCCACACCCACATACCACGAGTGAATACACGGTGTGGGCTCCTGACAGACCTAGCTCTCCCTGCGATGGAAGGAGGTGAGTTCATCAGCACAAGAAAATAAGTAGTCTCCAGTCAGAGTATAGTATGCACATGTATACTACCTCACTAGTAATGTGGTCATGAATACATATTACATATTATGCAGTTGTAAGCCTTTGCGCATATTATGTAAATGTACTTGCATGTTTGTAACCACGATAAACACACAATTATGTAAAAGAGACATGCTCAACAATAATATAATGTACCTATGTTTAACCACTTCATTAAGAGTCAGTGTAGTTAAGCCAAATATATAATAAATGCCATGAGAAATGCCACTAAACATACAAGAATAGTAGCATTCACCTATACTGTAAATTAAAATTGTGTACACACGTGTGTAATCAGACACAATGCAGCGATACATAAACATAAAATACATGATGATCAGGGAATACGACTTGGTGCTTACCCATGAAGAGTCCTCCGACAGTGTTAGTGGGAGAGGTGGCTGACTTCATGTCCAGACCATCCAGGAGGACCTTGGCCAACACCAGCAGCTTGGAGAAGTTGTAGAAACCAAAGTAGACCATCATACGAGCAAGACACACAACCTGGGAGGGGAGGGGGGAGAGAGAGAGAGAGAGAGAGAAAGAGAGAGAATTTATGAGAGTTAAAATAGTGTTGATGCTACAATCTTGTTCTATTGTGCTTAATTAATAGCTGCCCAAGTACAAGCATGCAAGAAGTGCATACACACAAACACTGCTGTAGTAGTAGTATACATGATACTGTGGATGAAGATTATCAAAGAGAATGGGATGGAGCAAAGATACAGGTGTTGATCATCCAGCCAGAACGACTGTAAATAAAGGTATGGCCCACTCCAAAGTTCAACTCAGGAAATTGAATTGATAGCCTAAACCAAAGAGGTAACAAACCAAGGTTACTATCTCACCAAGAATAATGCCATGGCCAATTCCTAACTGAGACTCTTGTTTGCTCTTTCATGTACCCAAAAAACAGATGGTGCAAGTGTTTCTATGGGCAAACTGGAGACAAAGATCCTGAATTGAGCAGTAAACAACCTTGTGGGCACAACACTGATGACAAGGCACAGCTGCATTTAGGATTTCTTTCAAGGTGAGGGGGCAGACTCATATGGTTGCATTCAGGATTTCTATCAGGGTAGGAGGAGGGGGGGGGGGGTTCTGGCATACCAGGGGGTAAATATCCAGCAAGGGGGAGGAGGGGTATGCTAGCCCTCCCCTCACCACCTGCAGGGTACAAAAGGGAGTTCTGCAGCGAACAGATTGTATAGCAACTCTCCATAGCTGACGTTAAATTAAATTACTCAAGTATCAACAGTCAGCCATGAGTTTTTATATTATGATAGCCTATTTGGCTGCTACTTGTCTTCTATCAAGCATAGAAGCTGCTCCTCTCAGTCTTCATGATCAACTTCAAGTAGCCCTCCAAAGAGTAGCTGAGCTGAAGGGAAATGGAACCTTTCAGAGCTGCTGCAATGTAAGTTCTATCTACCCATACCATTAGCACAAAGTCATCAATATGTAAATGTATATGCATGCACATGGATAATAATCACTTCAGATAAGCCAGATCATTCCTGAAGTGTATAAGACTGGTGGACTAGAAAGTGGTATCTACGACATCCCCGACGTCTGTGGAGGGCAAACTAACAGTTTCTTCAAGGAGGTGCCAAAGACTCAAGCTAGGTGTGACTTCCAAAATGGAGGAGGGTGGATAGTCATACTGAGAAGACAGAGAAACGTGACACAGCAAGTGAACTTCATTCGTCAATGGGGTGACTATGAAGGAGGGTTTGGAGATCTGAACACTGAGTTTTGGTATGGTCTCCGCAACATCCACTGCCTCACTGAGAGAGAGGAGGTGGAGCTACAGGTTGAAGTGAGAAAAGATGATGGCACTGGACAAGTGTGGACATACAGCTACTTTGAAGTTGATGGCCCAGAGACCAACTATACACTACAAGCTCAGGGATCAAGTGGTTATGATAGCATGGCTTACCACAATGGAATGCAGTTTTCTACTACAGACAGGGACAATGATGTCTGGTATTCTAACTGTGCAAGCACCTATGGAGGCGGTGGATGGTGGTTCAAGGGCTGCTATAGTTCCATTTTGACTGGCAGTCACAGTTCAAGGGAGCTACACTGGCGGATTAGGTACTATCCTTTTGCTGAAATGAGACTCCGCCCAAAGAGCTGCAAAATAATCGAGAACTGCAACTAAAATGCATTCTGGAACAACAAACCTTTGATAATAAACGACATAGTAGTACACATACATGTGCTATTAGCCTATAATGTACACACGCAGCCTGTAGGATACTGAGTGATATCACACATAATAAATAGTACACAATGTTGTTACATGTACATAATTGTATATACAACCAACGTCTATAGTATGTAGGACTCATAAAGGTAATTACTTAATATGTATGCACAGAAAGTGAGGTGCTGTTACTGGTACAAGTATTTCAGGCGCTTCATTGTCATCAAAATTTAAAAGTAAAGTGCACAGTTAAGTTTTTCAAAGAAACAGAGAAATAATTGCAGTATATGGCAGAGATACAGGTACATCTAGTACAGGTGGTTGGCAACTAGTCAGAATGGTAGTAAACAAGGGTGTGGTGCTTTCAGTACTATACCCCTCAGCTTTGCATTGTAAACCAATAATATTATAAAGGAGAGAAGCAGCAGCCTTCAACTTTCATCTCTTCCAAAAGCAATTGTATCATCTTTCAAAAAACAGAGTAAGCCAGACCAGCTCAGGTTGAGTACCAGTACCAAGCACTCAGAACCTGACCACATCACTCTATCATCTTCCAGACCAGCTGAAGATAGAGAATTGAGTGGTAACAATCTTGTGACATCCTTAAAAATAGTATTCTTCAAGAGGGTATAAAGTCCAGGAATAAAACCTGTTAAATTAGTTGACTTGGTCAAAGTAAAAAAATATATGCAGCCATGACCTTTAACATGGTTGCCCTTTTGGTTGCAACTTGTTTTTCGTGATCAACTTCAAGTGGCTCTCAGAAGAGTAGCTGAGCTGAAGGGAAATGGAAGCTTTCAAAACTGCTGCAATGTAAGTTTGGTCTAGTCACATACACGGATCAGTAGCAACTGATAATTGTCACATATTGTCACTGTAGATAAGCCAGATCACTCAAGATGTGTTTAAGACTGAAGGACCTGAAAGTGGTATCTTTGACATCCCTGACGTCTGTGGAGAGCAATCCAACAGTTTCTTCAAGGAGGTTCCAAAGACTCAAGCTAGGTGTGACTTTCAAAATGGAGGAGGGTGGATAGTCATACTGAGAAGAAATGCCAATGTCACACATGTCAGCTTTAATCGTTCCTGGGATGACTATGAACGAGGGTTTGGAGATTTGAACACTGAGTTTTGGTATGGTCTCCGCAACATCCACTGCCTCACCAAGAGAGAGGAGGTGGAGCTACAGATTGAAGTGAGACAAGACAACGGCACTGGATTAGTGTGGACATACGGCTACTTTGAAGTTGATGGCCCAGAGACCAACTATACACTACACATCGGTCAAGCTCAGGGACCTAGTGATTGGCCGGATAGAATGGCTTTCCACAATGGAATGCAGTTTACCACTACAGACAGGGACAACGATGTCTATACTAGTCGTAACTGTGCAAGCCACTATGGAGGCAGTGGATGGTGGTTCAAGAACTGCTATCGCTCCCTCTTGACCGGCAGTCACAGTTCAAGGAAGTTACTCTACTGGCATAGGTTTAGGTATTATACATACTATCCTTTTGCTGAGATGAGACTCCGCCCAAAGAATTGCAAAACAATCGAGGTCTGTAACTAAACACATTCAGAAGCAACAAAACTTCGATAATAAAATTAATGTAGTAGTACAGTACATAACTACTGTCTTCTACAATATGCAGCCTATAGGATATTGAGTAATATCAGACACGATAATAGTTTACAATATTGCAAGTACATAATTGGGTATATATGTACATTGTATATGCACAACAAGTACATACCCGGCATACATAGCATAGTTCTTGCAACCATTACTTGTGAATATTAAATTTCATGTCGCAAATATTCTGTGTGATATGCATAATCTTAACTGGCGTGTGAGAGATCATTGAGATGCGTGATCGAATGCACACCCCTCTGGTAGCAGGCAATTTGCCTATAATAACTTTGGTTGCTAGGTGATGGCCACTGTGGTAGTTACATGATATTAATCATGTGCACGAGATGCATGGTTGATTGGTGGCCATCGCCTAGCAACTAAAGTTCTTATTGGCAATGTATATCCTACATCACAGTTATTATCATGTAACTGACTTTGTCCATGACCTTCTTTCATCGTCAGGCTACTACACTCATCCCGTAGCTGATAATTTATCTATAAAAAATTGGTTGCTAGGCGATGACATAAACTGTCGTATTCTGGATAGAGTAGACAATTTAGAACTAGTTCGAAATATGTGAAATGGTATGATACATGTGGTCAGCAACTAGTTACAACAACATGTCAATTGGAGGTAGCTAGCTACATGTAGCTTCATTATTCGTGCACTGGGTCTGGTTAACAGTTCCTGACATCACTATTAGCTAGACATTTTCATGATTACATTATTGTGGCCTCCATAGTAGCTAATACTCTTGCCAATAATCTGCTCTTGATAACCTCTGTTAGCCTATCATGGTCCCAGAAACAGAGTAAACCAGACCAGCTGAATTGAGTGATAATAGTCTTGTGACATTGCTAAAAATAGCAAAAACCTCAAGAGGGTATAAAAATGCCTTGGTTAACTTAGTTGACTTGGTCAAAGTGAAATAATCTAAGCAGCCATGACCTTTAACATGGTTGCCCTTTTGGTTGTAATTTGCTCTTTGTCAAGCACAGAAGCTGCTCCTCTCAGTCTTCAAGATCAACTTCAAGTAGCTCTCCAAAGAGTAGCTGAACTAAAGGGAAATGGAACCTTTCAGAGTTGCTGCAATGTAAGTTCTATCCAGCCATACTATTAGCACAAAACCATCGATATATATATATACATACACATGCACATGGATAATAATCACTGCAGATAACTCAGATCATTACAGATGTGTACAAGACTGAAGGACCTGAAAGTGGTACCTTTGATATCCCTGACGTCTGTGAAGGACAAACCAACACTTTCTTTAAGGAAACTCCAAAGACTCAAGCTAGATGTGATTTCCAAAATGGAGGAGGGTGGACAGTCATACTGAGAAGACGGAGAAACGTGACACAGCAAGTGAACTTCATTCGTCAATGGGCTGACTATGAACGAGGGTTTGGAGATCTGAACACTGAGTTTTGGTATGGTCTCCGCAACATCCACTGCCTCACCGAGAGAGAGGAGGTGGAACTACAGGTTGAAGTGAGACTAGACAACGGTACAGGACAAGTGTGGACATATGGCTACTTTGAAGTTGATGGCCCAGAGACCAACTATACACTACACATCGGTCAAGCTCAGGGACCTAGTGATGGGCAAGATAACGTATCTCCACACAATGGAATGCAGTTTACCACTACAGACAGGGACAATGATTTATGGCCATCTAACTGTGCAAGCACCTATGGAGGTGGCAGTGGATGGTGGTTTAATAACTGTTACACTTTACTCTTAACTGGTAGTCACAATCCAAGGAGGTTACACTGGTGGAATAGGCGTCAAATATACTACCCTTTCGCTGAGATGAGACTTCGCCCAAAGAACTGTAAAACAATTGAGACCTGCAACTAAAGCACATTCTGGAATGACAAACCTTTGATAGCTAGTAAACACCGCCTACAATTAACCTCTACAATGTACACATTCAGCCTGTAGAATACTGAGTGATATCATAATAGTATACATCATTATACTAGTTTAAGTACATAACTGGGAATATAAACAAGGGTGTAACTAGAAATTTTCTTATACTAATAAAGGCATGTGCGAAATTTTTAGCCACACCCCCTGGTGCTCAAACCACACCCACTTTGGGTGTTCTACTGCGATATCAAGCAAAGATAGCAACATGATCAAGTCTTGAAGTGCGCAATGCCGTTGTAACAAGATCATCTACATCATCTCAGAGAGACATCTGTCTAGGTCTCTTAAAGATCGGAGCAATACCTTTTGCCATAGTAAATGAGAGCACATCTTGATTCTTCCATCCCCTAATTGCTATAGGAAGTATTAAAAAATCCCTTCCAGCATAATTATTATTGCAAATATGATGGCACTGGACAACTTTGGACATATGGCTACTTTAAAGTTGATGGGCTAGAGACCAACTATACACTACACATTGGTTAAGCTCAGGGACCTAGCAGTGGTTACAATAGCATGGCTTATCACAATGGAATACAGTTTACCACTACAGACAGGGACAATGATGTCTGGCCCCCTAACTGTGCAAGCAACTTTAGAGGTAGTGGATGGTGGTTCAAGAACTGCTATCGCTCCCTCTTGACCGGCAGTCACAGTTCAAGGAAGTTCCCTCTTGACTGGTAGTCATAGCTCAAGGAGGGTACACTGGTGAAGTACTTACTACCCTTTTGCTGAGATGAGACTCCGCCCAAAGAGCTGCAAAACAATTGAGGTCTGCAACAAAGCACATTCTCTGATCATTGATAATACACATAGTGGTATTAAATCACAAGTAGCAATGTATTATCTTTGTATGCACTCATATAATATACCAATGTACACTATTAATAATAATCGTGAAATCATACTGGCTAAGAAATTAATGGTCCTAGTTAACTTTTTGCAAGTTCATATTCAGCACGAGCAAGGAATTTGCTAAGGATATATCACTGGGCAACTCTCGAGGTCATGTGATCTCCATGTGGCTTGGCTCTGACCTATCACATCAGGTTGTGAAATCAAGCCAGGAAGTAGAGCGTGTCTTTTGGTCAGTTATGCACCTGCATACTCAAGTCTTTGACCTATTATACACTACCCAGAGAGGTGCTATACTAACTTCATTAGGCTGATCAATGGAAACACACACAATTCTATAGCTGTGTGGCTCCTGAGGGTGTCTCTATGTCCACTGGACGATCTTCCCAGAAACAGATGGTTTGAATAAGGAAGCAGAGCACTGAGCTGTCAACAAGGTTGTCAAGGTATAAAAGTACATAGCTCAATAACACACAGAGTATAATCAAGTTCATACCCATGCCACTCTGTGCTATATAACTCCATTAGGCTATACTTATGTATGACTGTGTGACTCAATCAGGATATTTCTAATATCTCGGTGTAATTGACAGATTGATCTTCCAGAAAACAGGTGGTGTTTACTTGGAATCAGAACGCTAAAACTTTGTCAACAAGGTCCTGGGACAGGTTACCAAAAATAATACAATAATGAGAAGGGTATAAAAGAAGTCTTATAGCTACCACATATACAGGAACTGCCCACAAGAAGACAATTTTCAGCTATGAGGACGCAGACTATCATGATTGCCATTTTGGCTGCCTCTTGGTTCTCGTTGACCGCAGAAGCTGTTCCTCTCACTCTCCAAGGTCAACTAAATGTGGCTCTTCAAAAAATAGCTGAGCTGAAGGGAGATGTCTTTGATAGCTGCTGCAATGTAAGTCATATTACTTGTCCCAGGCGTGCATACACTCCTGGGTAACCGCATTTCATGTGATCAATGTAGCAGCTTCTATACAAATAAATTAAAGATACCACTTTCAGGTCCTTCAGACTGAAGGACCACAATGACGAGTTTTATCTCTGCACGGAAGCTGCATATAATGCCAATACCCATCAAGAGTAGTAGTAGGATTAGCCATAAGAGTGTTGAACTACTCCAGGCCCAGTGCAAACATGAAATGTCTGATTAATGTCACAATAAAGAAAGTGCATGGTTGAAGTGCATGTGTCGAGTGATAACATACTACACACAACTGGCTGCAGCAACACTGGATACTTGTCCACTTACACAGTGACATGGGGCTGTCATTGAGAGGTTGATGAGTGTGTGATGATGTAATGTCAATCAGATATTTCGCATTTACAAGGCACATCACATATTACATGTACATATTTTAAACGTATTAGAGCACTATGGATATGATATTGCAGATTAGTCAGATCACTCAGGATGTGTTCAAGACTGAAGGGCCTGAAAGTGGTATCTTTGACATCCCTGATGTGTGCACGGAACAAACTAATAAGTTTTGTAATGAAGTTCCAAAGGCTCAAGCTAGGTGTAATTTTCAAAACAGAGGAGGGTGGATAGTCATACTGAGGAGAAATGCCAATGTGACACAGCAGGTGAATTTTAATTGTTCCTGGGCTGACTATGAACGAGGGTTTGGAGATCTGAACACTGAGTTTTGGTATGGTCTCCGCAACATCCACTGCCTCACCGAGAGAGAGGAGGTGGAGCTTCAAATTGAACTGAGACAGTATGATGGCACTGGACAAGTGTGGACATATGGCTATTTTGAAGTTGATGGCCCAGAGACCAACTATACACTACACATCGGTCAAGCTCAGGGACCTAGTGATGGTTACAATAGCATGGCTTACCACAATGGATTGCAGTTTTCTACTACAGACAGGGACAATGATGTCTGGGCCTCTAACTGTGCAAGCCACTTTGGAGGCAGTGGATGGTGGTTCAAGAGCTGTTTCCATTCCCTCTTGACCGGCATTCACAGTTTAAGGAGGTTACAATGGTGGATTAGATTTGGCTACGATAAATACTACCCTTTTGCTGAGATGAGACTCCGCCCAAAGAACTGTAAAACAATCGAGGTCTGCAACTAAAACACATTCTGATAGAACAAGTTTCTGATAATAAGACCACAAGTAGCAATATATATATAAACAGTTATGTTTATCTTGTATTTGTAGTGCTTCACATACACTCATAGTCATACATATCAACTGCACATTAATAGCGCATCATCAATGATAATTGTGAAATACTGGCTAAGAAATCAATGGTTCTAGTCAATTTTTTTACAAATTCATATTTAATTCGTTAAGGATGTCACTGGGCAACTATCAAGGTCAACCTATCCATGTGATTACCACGTAACTTGGCTCTGCACATCAACCAGTTGGATTCTATTCCCTTCATCTTCAGATAGGGCATACCTTCCAACCCTATTGCTATTGGAACTATAGTATACCAAAAATTAACACCATAGCTACGAAAAAAAGCCAAATTAAGAAACTTGTAGAGTGCATGCATGCATGTAACAACGTAATCAGAAACTGCTAGCAAACAAGACTTAGTGTGATGTATGCATTCTGTACATAAACTATGCAGTCAAATGGAGAGTGGGACTGACTCCTTGATGCTTGTTTCATTAGCTATATTTATCGAAGCACAATAGATAGCATTCTCTTTTAGTTTATCAGCTACCACCAGCAGATGGTGAGTGCAGTATACTATTGTAGTTGGAAGAGCAACAGACAATGAGTCGAGCTGTAAAACTGATGCTAAAAATAGCACAATGCTGAAAAGGATATAAAATAAGAATATAGTATTTTATTATTATTGTAGTTGAGGGAGCGTAAGACAATGAGTCAAGCTGTAAACAAGCCTTTGGTAGTGATGCTAAAAATAGAAAATCAAGATAAGTGTATAAAATAAGAGAACCCATGGCCATATTGAATTAGATAGCCAACTTGGCTGTAGAAGGTGTATACTTCAACCAACATTCATTCAGCTATGTGCATACAGAAAAGTAATTCAATAGCCATTTTTATGGCTGCTTGTTGCATTATACTGATAGAAGCTGCTCCTCTTAGTCATCAAGATCAACTAAACGTGGCTCTTCAAAAGATAGCCGAGCTGAAGGGAGACAAAGATGCATTCAAAAGCTGCTGCAATGTAAGACCTTCATGTATGCACATACATGTACTTGTGCCGTAGTTTTACTTCAGTTCTCAAGGCTATAGGTACTTACATTGATGCAACAGCTATCTTTTGCTGGAGTAGGAACAGATATTGGGATTGTTTCCCCTTAGCTTTCATGTCTATACACTATAGCAGCTATAGTTTATACATATTATATTAGCTGCAATGTTCCTTACAGTAATATCAAATATTTTTCATGTGGACAAAACTATGGATTAAACCATTCCAGATAACCTGGATCACTCAAGATGTGTTCAAGACTGAAGGACCTGAAAGTGGTATCTTTGACATCCCTGATGTCTGTGGAGGGCAAACCAACAGTTTCTTCAAGGAGGTGCCAAAGACACAAGCTAGGTGTGACTTTCAAAATGGAGGAGGGTGGATAGTCATACTGAGGAGAAATGCCAATGTGACACACGTCAGCTTTAATCGTCCATGGGCTGACTATGAACGAGGGTTTGGAGATTTGAACACTGAGTTTTGGTATGGTCTCCGCAACATCCACTGCCTCACCGAGAGAGAGGAGGTGGAGCTGCAGATTGAAGTGAGACAAGACAACGGTACAGGACAAGTGTGGACATACGGCTACTTTAAAGTTGATGGCCCAGAGACCAACTATACACTACACATCGGTCAAGCTCAGGGACCTAGTGGTGGTTTCAATAGCATGGCTTACCACAATGGAATGCAGTTTTCTACTATAGACAGGGACAATGATCTCTATATAGCTCGTAATAATTATAACTGTGCAAGCTCTTTTGAAGGTAGTGGATGGTGGTACAATCACTGCCGATACATCCTCCTGACTGGTAGTCATAGTCCAAGGTGGTTACTTTTGCGAAATAGTTCTGACCATTACACATACTACCCTTTCGCTGAGATGAGACTCCGCCCAAAGAACTGCACAACAACAATCGAGACCTGCAACTAAGTACGTTCTGAACAACAAACCTTTGACAGCTAACATAATATAGTAAACTTGAATACATGTAGCTACATGTAGTAGGATAACTGAGTGATATTATACAAAAGTGCATATATGTACATGTATGTGGCATAGGCATTCCAACAATCGAATTGTGAGAATTTTGTGCCACAAATATTTTTTGCGATATACATCACCATTAATTTTTACACAGCGAGAATGAATATTTATCATTGCAGTATGTACATGTACATGTGTATTCAGGGCTTCCAGGATTATACACTAGCTTAATTACATATAGCTAGATGTAAATACATGTACAAGGAGGCTATATTGGCGGACTGGGCATAACACAGGTATATTCTATGAGATGAAACTTCATCCAAAGAGCTGTAAAACAATTGAGGATCAATCCTGCAACTAGACAACATTCTGAAATAAAAAAAATTAACGTAATACGTGATATTCATCCAGAGCAACTATTCAAGAGAACACTATATACCGTAGTTAATCGAATACAATGTATGATCGAATTTAATTTTAAGAAATTAGCATTTTACAAATTCTCATAATGTGCATGTGGAGCGACTGACGGCTTTTACCAGAAAATTACGTGTTTTTCAATATTTTCTTCCATACGTAGTGTTAGATTAAGTACGATAACACTAATAAATAGGGCTGTAAATAACACCTTATTATGAACATAATTCTATACAATATTATTATCCTCCCAAGACAGAGATATAACATTTGCTGCACATCAATCGGTTGGATTCTATTCCCTTCATCTTCAGAGAGGGCACACCTTTCAACCCTTAATAATATTGCTATTGGAACTATAGTATACCAAAAATTAATAACAAACAAAAAATAACACTATATAGCCATGAAAAAAGAGCCAAAATTAAGAAACTTTGTAGAGCGCATGTACAACGTAATCAGAAGAAGAGTGTGATGTAGGCATTCCGTATATGTAAACTATGATTCCCCACACTTATTTCATTAGCTATCGTTAATCCATGTTACCAATGCACAATAGGTTGCATCCTCTTTTAGACTGCCATTATCCGATATATCCACCAGCAGATGGTGTGTACATTATATTGTAGTTGAGGACAATGAGTCAAGCAGTAAATAAGCTTTTGGCAGTGATCCAATGAATAGCACAATCACGAAAGGCACAATTACATGAGAACTCAATGCAACAGCTGAACTAGATAGCTGACTTAGTGACGGAAAGAACATAGTGAACTTGTCTGCCATGTGCATGCAGAAATGTAATGCTATTGCCATTCTGGCTGCTGTTTGTCTTCTATCAAGCACAGAAGGTGCTCCTCTCAGTCATCAAAATCAACTAAATGTGGCTCTTCAAAAGATAGCCGAGATGAAGGGAGACAGCAATAGCTGCTGCAATGTAAGACCTGCATGTACGTACTATACATACTATTCAGTTTTCAAGGCTAGGCACCTACGTACGTACATGTAAGAGGCTCTGCCTTTGCTGGATTTATTTAGGTTTTGCCAGAACAGATATTGTAATTAAGTTTGAAAATGGTGGTTAACTTTCACGTATCTAAATATACAGCAGCTTAGTTCATACATAACCTTATTTTAGCTGCAATGTACCTTATTGTAAACATTCCATGTGGATATATCATTCCAGATTAGCCGGATCACTCAAGATGTGTTCAAGACTGAAGGACCTGAAAGTGGTATCTTTGACATCCCTGATGTCTGTGGAGGGCAAACTAACAGTTTCTTCAAGGAGGTGCCAAAGACTAAAGCAAGGTGTGACTTTCAAAATGGAGGAGGGTGGATAGTCATACTGAGGAGAAATGCCAATGTGACACATGTCAGCTTTAATCATCCATGGGCTGACTATGAAGGAGGGTTTGGAGATTTGAACACTGAGTTTTGGTATGGTCTCCGCAACATCCACTGCCTCACCGAGAGAGAGGAGGTGGAGCTACAGATTGAAGTGAGACAAAATGATGGTACTGGACAAGTGTGGACATATGGCTACTTTGAAGTTGGTGGCCCAGAGACCAACTATACACTACACATCGGTCAAGCTCAGGGACCTAGAGATGGGCGTGACTGCATGGCTTACCACAATGGAATGCAGTTTACCACTACAGACAGGGACAATGATGTCTGGCCCTCTAACTGTGCAAGCTCCTACGGAGGCAGTGGATGGTGGTACAAGGGCTGTTATATTTCCCTCTTGACCGGTCGTCATAGGCACAACTGGTTGCATTGGCGAAAGAGGAATAATGGTCATATATACTATCCTTTTGCTGAGATGAGACTCCGCCCAAAGAGCTGCAAAACAATTGAGACCTGCAACTAAACCACATTCTGGAACAATGAACCTTGGATAGTAAATGACATAAACTACTATCTATAACTAACTTACACAGAGTATACACTTAGTCTGTGGGATAATACAACAAATACTTTAAATTATTCCAAATACATAATTGGGTATGCATCAAAAGTGCGTAGTATACATGTACAGGTCTATTACTTGTGAACATTTTGTGCTGCAAATATTTTGTGTTAGTAAAATAGGTACATGTATATTATGATACTAATTGGAGTGCATGAGATGCATGGTGTAGGTTGAGTGCATCCCAATTAATGATATTAGTGAAATAACTGAAAATTCATGATACTGTTACAGTATTCTATTTAAAGGTACTATATCCATGTAAGTACACGTAAGTAACACATGTTCCCCATGATGGTGAACAAGAGTTCATTAGTAATTGCACATTGCTATTGTACTCTTGTGGTGACTATAAAGAACCAGTACACATCAACATTTGCACAGCTGGAATACATATTAATTTTATTGGTGCAGTACATGTATAATGTACACGTACAGATTCCAGGACAACACACACGTACCAGCAAAATTATGCTACTGTAACACTCTTTCACTAGTCACTGGATTGAGTAGCAAAAAAGTTTGCTACTGTTTCCTTTACAACCTGCTTTTGAGATCAGTTATTAAATGTGTACATTTTGTACACAGACTTTGGAAATCCACGATATTCGTTAACTTCACCTTACCTCTAGAGTGAGGCTGTTTTGGTCCTTGTCGTCAAAGCTCCAGACAGTGACCTCCCTGAGGTAGTTCTCGACGAAGGCAGTGGTATTCTGAAGGACGGCCACCTCCATTGCTCTGATCCTCTCCAACTTGAACCGCTCTCTCTTTGCCTGCACCGCTGCCTCAGCCGGCACACTCAGCATACTCGAGTCACTATAAGCACAGGCAAGGGAATGAAAACATTAGAACGCAACAATGGGTTTGGTTCAAAGAATAATTAATTTACATGCAATATATGGCACACACTACTATTATACAGGGCTTCTTTCCGGGGGGGGGGGGGGGGGGGGGGGGTGGAGGGGTGATTTGGAGGGTGACATAAATCAGCCCAAGATGTATTATACAGTACACTATGTGCATGCATGGTAATATACACATGCATGTATGTGTACATGTACAAATACATGTACATGTAGGATAGAGCAAAATTACACATTGTCTACTGTATGGTGTACCTTCTTGATGATTCAGGGAAGTCGAGATTGGTCCTGGAGCCCTCTCTGCTGACCCCTGGACTCCTCTCATCACCGGAGCTAATATCACTCAGGGTTGGGTCATACATCGAAGCAGAGGCCTTCTTTTTCCTACAACATTGATAAATAGTGATGACATGACCACCATCACCTCATGCTCAGGAGCCATCTTATCTCTCTCTCCCTCTCACTCACACTCTCTCCCTCTCCCTCCCTCTCTCCCACTTTCTTTACTGTCATTATTTCTCCCTCTTTCACATCTTTTCTTACTCCCTCTATCTCTCTCTTCTTCTCCTTACAACTCACGTTTGTAGCCAGCTATCAGGGCAGTATTCGCTGACACAAGTGTCCTTTGGTATCCTATCCCACAGCCTGGCGTACTCCACTGGTGTCACCGCCTCCTGGGGGTTGATGTCAAGGTGGACGCACATCATGATCTTACAGAAGGCTGCTCGAAGAACACATGGTAGACTCGGATCCTCCATACACCTGCATGAAGGAAAATAATTGTATCACATTGAATGGTTCACCAACTAATGCAAATTTTTAAGGATGACTGGGTCAACTATGGTACATCATACAACCCCAAAGGGTGCAATTTTTACTATTAACCTTGGCACCAGAAAATGGCAGAAAAGGGATTTATCATGCATACATGTATACAGCCTTAAAGTGCTTATAATACGTATGTACGTGTACATAGTTGGATGGCTTGTTCTTTTAATGGGGAAATTCCAAAATTTTGCATGCATGTACATGTACCTTAGTACAACATCAATGGGCAGTTGCTCCTTGACTTTGAGAATGGCGAGGTACTGCCTTCCCAGGCACATCTTGGAGAAGAGTTCTAGCTGAGCCCTGAAGTAGTCGAGGTTCCTCTGCTCTCTGTGGTCCTCCTTGGCTTTCTCTGCCAGCTCCCTCTGACTGCGAGAGTGCATCGTACCGTCCTCCGTCCAGTGGAGAATCACCTCATCATCTTCACCAACACTAATGGGATGGGGGGGGGGTGTATAATAGTACACAATAGTACATGCAAGTACATAATATGTGTAAGAGTGAGGAGTGAGTGGTGCATGTGTACATGTACATACTGAGGGCATGTACATGTACATAAAAAATTAAATTATAATTAATTTTTATCGTCTTCTAAAAATCGTAAACCTAAGGGGTAACCATCCCATTGCCTGAGCCACTGTACATGTAAATATTATCACAGAGAGGCTTCATGGAATATCTGCACCTTGGGATAAAACATGCTTCTAAATGAAGGAGAGGGAACAGAGATGGGGAATGCGATGAGCTTATCAATGGAATGCTCCAATGAAAGTACAACATTCAAGTGAGCTTACGTGATCTTCATGAGCACGTCAGCATTGGTGTCCTGCAGCACCACATTGCACACCATCATCTGCACCTTCTGAATGGCCTGACCTCGGCACACACAAAGGTCACCAATGTACGTCAGAAACCTGGAGAAACAAATGAGGGTGTAAAAACATGAGTCTCTTTCCCCCCCCTCCACCTCCCTCCTCCCTCTCTCTCTCCCTCTCCCTCCCTCTCTCTCAAACTCAGTAGCATTATACATACATGTACGTGTACATAAAATTAATCTCGGTTCTATGCTACCATGCCACTTACTTATGTTCCCTGCTATTCCTGAGTAGAGAGATGAATGTCTGTATCTCATTCTCGTGGATGTACTTCTCGAGCAGCTTGCTGTTGTTGTTGACGAGAGCTGCTATGGTGTCCTCGGCGAGCACTCCGTAGCCAATCTGGCTCTGCATCGTACGGAAGAACTTGTTGGCAATCTCCTCCTGCAAAGGAAAGAGGGAGTGAATGGCAGCCATGATGTTAGTAAAGTAAGCAAAGTGCAAGTAGAAAATTTATTGAGTTTGGGTTGAATTGCATAATATTTATCTGTGTACTGTGTGCAAAAAAACTGAACAGTATTCTTTCCAGCATTTTCGAACAGTGAGAGTCGATTAGGCTATAATATACATGTACAATATAATTATTTTATGTAAATACTGTAAAATACATAAAAATGTATCTAAAAGCACCCCTGAGCCTGAATATTAAGCTATTACGGCATATTATAGTATGTGTACTGAATATTATGCAAACTGTATTGTATTTCTGTCAGTTGTACTGACCTGGTTCTTCCTGTAGTCCTGCTGTGAGTGCTGGATGACTCGATAGCAGAGCTGGAAGATGTAGCAGGTCGACTCGTACCGCTTGTCGGTCAGATCACTCATCTGAAACAATGGCTTCCCTGGAGAACAACCAAAACAGAATACGGTATGTATATGTAGTGCTAAACAGACCAGGTACTAAGCCTTATGAAGGCATGCAGATGTAGGGGTCCTACATGTACATGTAACTATTGTACAACTGAAAATGTTTTGTGGGAGAAAAAAATTTTGCCAGCCCTTAGTGGAAAAAATTCGGTAATGGTCGTCACAAATACATGCATACACCACATTATTATGTGAACACAAAGATTATTTGTTGTGCCATGGTTTGTAGTGCTCAATTCAGCTCATTCTCACCTCCATGCTTAATGGGAATACTGAGCAGGTTGAAGATCTCTTTGAGCACATACTGTTCCCTGAGCAGCTTCTGTCTCTCTCTGATGATGACCCCTTCCTCGGTGAGGGGGTTGGGACGCTGTAGACCTCCTGTACTCTCCTTCCCGATAACAAAGAACACCACGTCTTCAAGAAGAGTCGTGATGTGCCTGTGAAGGGAGGGAAAGAAATGAATGATATGGTAGTAGTAGTACACAGAGTAGTCCATAATAGCATAAAATTAATACTGTTAGTATATTCCTGGGTAAATGTCAAAATTGCAAGTTGTGTTATTAAAAGTGTTCACGGGCACTGATCCAAGACACTACGATACAATACGATAGAAGAAAGGCAAATCTTAGTTAGGGTACAGGCTCGTGTTTAGCCAAAGGCTATTTTTATATCCTTTGTGTATCATGTATCACGCGATCACATAAGAAGAAAGGATAAACGTATTCTGAAGGATCTGCAGAAAATCAAGGGATGATTCTACTTCCCCTAGTAACGACCGATAGAAGTACACGTACAATGTGACATGTACTATTACCAACTAACTCACTTTCTCTCATTCTGTGTCATATTGTGTCCTTGTTCCATCTTCTTTGTGATCTTCTGGATGGCCTTGGCCACGTCGTTGGCAAAGTCGAGATCTCTCACCTCCTGAGGGGGCACTGGCACGATGGCAAACGCCTCCTTGTCCTCACGCTTGTGAGCCAAACCAACCTTCAAGTCATGAAGTACATAATTATATATACATGTACATGTACATGTATGTGTGTGTGACAACAATCCTCACTCAAACTGGTAGGTATTGTCTTCATGCTTATGAGCTAAAACAACCCATTAATACATGTACATGTAAATATCGAAAGATCCTAACTCCGAGTATATAGCAGGTAACGGTCGTCACGAGGGGACCGTGACGACCTATACCGAACACATCTGGTAAAGGTCGTCGTACAAAAGGGGAAGCAATTCCTTTTGGAAGTCATGGAAGGTCAGATATATGATATGTACTTCAATGGTATCATTCTTTAACTATAAGCTACATACTTGTACCCAAGATGATATCATCTTGCAAGCTTTTGTGATACAGCAGACAGCTGAGAACAAAGCGTGGGTGTCAGACACCTCCACCAAGCAAGAGTAATTAATTATTGATCAATAAACCACCCTCCTTGTTCAATAGCAATTAAGTAGCAATCTTCAAAAGTGGATTGCATTACAGCGATATGCTTGACCTACAAATGCACTACACTGAGACATAGCGTATAGCAGATGACATAATGTGCACGTATACACATATAAAATTTCCTCTTTCTTCCCTTTCCTGTCCCTCATTTCCTCAAGTCTCCTCCCCCCTCCTCTCTCTCTCTCCCTTCTCTTCCTCCATCTTTCCCCCCTCTTTCTCCCCCTCTCTCCCTCCCTCCCATTCTTACCCTCTCCCTCCTCCCTCCCTCCAATTCTTATCCCTCTCCCACTCTCTCTCTCCCCTCATTATTTCTCTCTTTCCCTTTCTCTTCTCACCTTGTGCATTACTGGTGTCTTCTCTGAGTCCTTATCAATGGGTATCGACGTCGCATGCACCCAAGTCCCCGTCGGTACATGTCTCAATCTCACATACGAATTTCTCGGTACCATGTGATCAGTTCTTGCAATGGTCGTAGAAGTTAGTTCAAAGATTGTATAGAGTTGTTCCATATTTTCAGTGTCCACTACCAGGTGGAAGACTTGGTCTGAAGCTCCGACCAGTTTTTGTCTCATGGGGTCAATGGTGGGGTCGTCATCAACCTCTGCTGCTAGGTAACGGCCGGTTGCTAGGTGCTTGAATCGGTAGAGGTTGTTCCAGTGACCTGCCCCGCCCCTACACTGGTCTGCGTTCACAATCTGAAAATAAAAAGACACATTAAATAAATAACTTACTGACATTGTATGAAAGCTCAGGAGATATATAAGCATAACATTTATGTACATGTACATGTATATTACAGGGAATTACTCGAAAGCGGTTGAGTGGGACAGTCTAGAAAGCCCTTTCACATTTGATGTGGTTTTTAAAACTACATTCACTGCATATATAGAGGATCTGCTATATAATTATAAGGATACTCTGAATAAGAGGCTGCCCCTTTCAATTAAGGTACTTCAAACAGATCACATACAGGACATTGTACGTTATAGTTACAGGACCTTAATCGGGGTGCATGAGATGCATGGTCGAATGCACCCCAATTAAGGTCTTATAACTGTCTTATTGGCCCATGATCCCCTCTCATCATTGGCCTAACCTATGATCACCCACACCCCTGTGGTGGCTGGCAATTTGCCTATAACAACTTTGGTTGCTAGGTGATGGCCAATAAATGTACATGCATAGGTACATGTAATCTCTTTGCACTACGGTACAGTTTACTCTTGGTACAACATACATGTACTTATATGGTAACGTCTACATGTATAGCTATGGATCTCCTGGTGCCTAGAGGCCTATACAGTCGAATATGGTTGGGGCTTTAGCATTCACATTCATTCATGTCTATATTGATAGCAGCCAAACATTATAATAAAGTACATGTACCACATGTACATTACATGTACAGTACATGCACAAGTACATCCAGATAGAATAATATTATTTCAATGTACAAGTACCGACTACAATGTAAGTATTTTCCTACCTCGACCTCCCACATAGCCTTGGAGCTGGTGGCATCTGTCCTCGTGGCTCGAGCCGTGGTACGAAGAAACACATACATCCCATCTCGATACTTGTCCGCTGTTAGGAACTTCTCCTGCTCAGCATGAAAGAGACGAACCACATCTCCCTGTGAGAGAGAGGGAGGGGAGGGAGAGAAAGAAAGAGAGAGAGAAAGAAAAAGAGAGAGAGAAAAAGAGAGAGAGAGAGTGAGAGAGAGAGAGAGGGAGAAGAGGAGAGAGATAAATTACATGAAAATACAGGATTGATACTTTTACAACAGAACTTACTCCTTTGAGGACATCATGTCTGTCTTCCCTGCATTCCATGAAAAGTAGGATCTTCCAGCTAGTACCTGTGGGGAGAGGGGGGAGAGAGAGAATCAATAAAAGACTCAATAGAAGAGGTTCAAGAGATACTGTCTTTCCAATATCTAGCTGTATGTACACATAAATGTAGTATAATTTTTCTCTCATTTCTCTTTACATTACGAGCCATCAAAGAAAGATGGAGATAGACTAACTAACCGGCAGGGTCAGCGTTGACCTCCCTACAGTCAGGGTGGTCAGGGAGGGACAGGTCACTAACGTGGAGGGGCTGCCCCGTGCTCACGGGAGTCAACACAACCTTGTCTCCGATGTAGACCTGCAGGGAGGGGGAGGGGGCAACAATGAAGAAATGGAGCAATATAAGGCACATTTTGAAACTACATGTACATATAAATATATACATATACATGTATGATAATAATATTATTGTATTACATTCTGACCCCAGACCCTATCTACATGTACATGTACATGTACTTCCCAGCTCCTTGTACAAGTAAACTTGCTGGATATGTTAATGCACAATTGTGTACATACACATACAGTTTGTACATGTGTATGTCGTACATTCTACACCTAGTTCAAAAGGATTATCTTTCACTTCCAATTGCTAGAGGAAGCCCTCTTAATACGTACCTTACAATAACTACAAGGCATACATAAGTACACATCAATAATTTTAAAGAAGGAAAAAGACAAAATCCAAACATAATTATAAAAGAAGATCATTTTCCAGGAATCCCATTACATGTAGACACAAATTGAAAGTATACCATACCTCAACCGCTAACTCAGTTACATGTAGTTACACTAACTTACATTTTCCCCTGATGCTCTCAGCTTGTAGACAGGAGTGATGACGAACCATGCTGCCTCTGAACCCTGGGCATCCAGAGAAACTCTCATCGCTCGACGCTCAACCAAGGCTGGCTGACGCTTGATCACTGTAAGGTATTTGTTGCTCTTGACATGAAGAAGCTAGAGAGTACGTGGTATGTGGTGTGGGGAAGGGGGAGGGGGAGGGGAGAGAGAAAGAGAGAGACAGAGAGAGATGGGGGTGTAACATATATTGTATACATGTGTGTACTATTGTTTTTCTCAAGTTTTGCCCACCAAACCGCCAGAGAAAGTACAGAGATCGCATGCCCACTTGGCATTCAATGGTCGATAATGGTCATCACACGGAAATATTACGATCCTGTATATAAGCCCCCCTCCCCACTTTTACCCAATGCCAGCATGCAAAGGGGGGCGGGCGTAATTGCGGATTCTGTACATTGCATATATACACATGTATACATAGTACACACATATCCCAAATAACTACATTGTACATTTATATGCATGCACATGCATGTGTACTCGTACCCTCATACTCGTACTCAATAGTTACAACATATATAAACATGTAGCTGAACATTTATTTTACCAGGGAAATAAACATTCCTTTAATCTCGAAGGAAGATTGAATTAAGTCAACAGCTATAGCCTCAAGGGAACACTAGGTAAACACACTTAGAGTGGTAACTAACGAGAATTTGATTAAGGGGTGGGGGAGTGTGCAACATCATGTTTAACCTACGTAGTACGTGACACATTCTCAAATAGTGTTGATACTTTGTCTCGATCATTCATTGTGTATGTTGTAGAGGGAATCAAAACACACCTGTTTAAACTGATACACATCATTTGCAAAAAAAGATACCGCCCTAACTGAACGGATATTGAAGTCCTTTTCAAACACCTCTCTCTCTCTCACCCTTCCTCTCCCTCCCTCTCCCTCTCTCCCCCTCTCTCTCTCTCCCTCTTGCTCTCTCATCTCTCTCCTCCCTCCCCTCACCTGGACCATGGTTGTTCCATACTGTACTGGAGTTCCCCACATCTTCTCAGTCTCCATCTCACTCTGCTTCTTCTCCTGTTCAGCTGCAATCTGATTGAACAACAGTTTGCTAATTTCATGCAGCATACATATATTGAGGAACGAGGCTAAACTACAGTCAACAGTAGATTTGGTTGTGTGCAACTAAATTCTTAATTAATTTTACACATGTACATGTATAATGCATACGGTATATTATACGGTAATCTATAAATTCTGGCACTCTCTGGTAAGGCTAGTCCATGAGTCTTACTCGTAGTTTCTGTTGAATGACGACATCCGGCATTCCCCTGGTGGTCTGTGTTGCCTTCTTGAACTGCTCCTGAGCTGAGTATCTCTGCATCGGCAGAATCTTGAAGATGCAATCTGTACGGGAATTACAAGACAATGGCTGACATTCAGCACAATCTTATACCTACATCGAACACTGTACGTTGAACAAATACCCTAAATCTGGAAATTTGAAATTTTTATGGTGCTTACAATTTTGTGCAGAAAAACTTTAATACTGTGCTAAGGCCACTCCAAATCAATTACTAGTTTCTCATTCCCCTTAATTTCTGCCCGCATGCATTTTGTGATTAAAAGCACAATGCAAAAGTATACCGCCTCCTTTTCTGCAAGCGATTTTGACGACCATTTCCATCAAAAATTACACATATTGACGATCATTACCACCGCCCGCCCGTATCAATTTGAGCTCAGAGGGGATGAGAAACTACTAACTGATTTGGAGGGGCCTAATTTTCATCACTGCATGACTACAAAAATGAACAATCAAGATTTCCAGAATTATGGCATTGTACCCATGCAAGTACTGTACATATATACGTGTACTATTATCAGCTGTGGTGAGTTTATTTTTTTGGTAATGCTGAATCTTTTTGAAACATGTAAATACACGCCCACGAATTGAATGCGCCACCAAAGACATTAATTACTGCCAAATAGCACTTAACGATGCGTGTAATTACCAATAATTATTTAGGATGTGCCCATGCTAAAACTGACCTCTGAACTTTGCTGGAGGCTTGGCGAGGTCACCTTGTTCCGGCTGAACCACTACTCTGTCATCAACAAGACTGGAGGGGAAGAGAGGGAGGGAGGGAGGGAGGGAGGGAGAGAGAAAGAGAGATGAGAGCAAAGACAGCATCAAAAATTAATGATAATATCAGGTTACAGTTATGCATAAATGTATACTCTTGCATAGTGTCCCGGGTAAATGCCCATGGGCGCTTAAACGTAACTCACGATTTTGGCCCGCATGGGCGCTTACCCGGGATATAACCTCTATATGTTTGTATCTAGAAGTTGCTACATTGACCTCTTGAAATGGGTGCTTGCACAGGATACTACAGTATTATATATGTACTTTTCTCCTTCAGCATGATACATACATATACATGTACATGTATGTACAAAGCACAGTAGGCATAATGTATACTATACTGTGGAAATTGAAATGGCCTTATCATGATAAACATTGAAGTGTTATCAGCCCAACAGTTGATCTAAGGCTGCACAAGGCAACAATGAAGCGATCAGCTGTTCAGACCTATCCAAGACAAACTTCAATGACAGCTGGAACAAGAGATTGCAATCATGTTCACAAATACAAATTAAGTGAGTATAAACACTCACACTCACTTTAGGTAGATACATGTACATGTAGACAGGTACATTACAAGCACATGTACATGTACATTCAAGCTGTACCCTGACCCCTATTTCTAATTCTCAAGGCTAGGGCTAGGCTCCTATACGCACTACATATATAAACAGTCCTACCAGTGCCATTAATTTTGCTAGATTAACATACATGTACGTCCATCTACTGGGATGGTTTTCCCCGCTAAGTTTGGGATATTGGTTAAACACCGAGCCTTCACGTACACACACACGTGTGATGCATAGCCAATTGTGGATAATACGAGTGGGAATACAGCGCAACCTTTCAACTCATTATGTACGCATACAGTACACATACATAACAAGTACATGTAACATTGATGATATCACCAGAGCCTAGCCAGAGGTGAGGCAGCCCATAATGGAGTTACATGTAGCATCATAATAGAGTTAGATGTAGTCTACAGATCAATTGACCTCAGAAACAGTAATGAGTACCCATTAGGAGTACAATAATCTTTAAATGGAGTCGGGTCCCATCGAAATTATATTATAGGACACCTTTACTGAATAGATTGGCTCCTCTTAGGAGACATCCCTTGCATGGTGACAATGCGTAATATCAAAGAGAAAATTTCTTGAGAAGAAATTTTATCACGCGATACAACGTCTATAGAGAAAGGACTTCCTTTGGGGAACATTTACATTCCTCATCCAAATCAACGTAACTAGACACAACTGACTAGCTACAGAAGGTTTAGAATGTTTTTCATGCTACATGTAACTATGGAAAATTTAGAAAATTTTCAAAACATTTACAACATACATGTATATTATGAGCTATTTCCAATCCTGAATACATACATGTACATGTATTCTATCAGTAAAATTCACAAAATTAGACCCCTTGAAAAATTTCCCAATAATATACAGTATGCGCTTGATGCCTCAGTTTGAATCATCTCCTTTTGCTCTCTTTCTCTCTCTTTCCCTCCATCTCTCTCTCTCTCTCTCTCTCCCTCTTCTCTATACCTATTCTATTCAAGGTACAAGTATACAGCTCTGTATATATATACATACGTACATGCATGTACGAAAGGTTAAAGGTTAACTTTCATGTACATGTACCTAATGCACACGTGTACTCGACACAGATTACAAACAGCCAGCTACAAATTCTCAGTACTAGAGATTAAAGGATGAGAAATAGCCTACACCAAGGAAAACATGGAGGGGAGAGAGAGAGAGAGAGGGAGGGAGAGAGAGGGAGAGAGAGGGAGAGAGAGAGAGGGGGGGGGGAGAGGGAAAGAGGGAAGTAGAGAGAAAGTAAGCCTGTATAAACCACACCATACCACACCACTACCTGTACCAGAGATCTCTCTACCAAGAGAGGAAACCAAGAATAGTAGAAACCCAATTCCCCAAATTGTAGTAAACAAAGTTTATGTACATGTGTGTAGGTGTATACCTTGGGGGACACACAACTAGGGGGAAGGACATTCCCCAAAGTGACGACATCTCCTTTGGTCAGAGCAACCAGCTATACATGTACTTATATAGAAAGGAACATAAAGTTGTGCACAATGGTAACATGCTAGTGGACATGTAGATGTAGATGTACTTCCATATCACAGAGAAATAAACAAACATTGCAGCCACAACACAACACAAAAGGGGTAGTTTTTACATCCCTTTTGAAGACATCGCACAAAAGCACACAAAATATGGTCAGGCTTCTCTAGGCAGATAGTCGACTGACACAGACTGTAAGAGTACATTCACTTACACACACACATACACATACATAATATATTATGTAAACAAATGCACTCTCACAATGAACGCCTGCCTATTAGACACCTTGTAGGTTCTAATTGTATCAGCTGCCTAGTTCCAGTTCTTGGAATTCTCCCTAGACCCTCAGCCAAACAGTAGCTACTATAATAATAATAATTATTGGCCATCACCTAGCAACCAAAGTTTTTATAGGCAAATTACCGGCCACCACAGGGGTGTGGGTGATCATAGGGTAGGCCAATGATGAGAGGGGGTCACAGGCCAATAAGACAGTTGCAAGACCTTAATTGGGGTGCATTCGACCATGCATCTCATGCACCCCAATTAAGGTCTTGTAACTATAACTTATTATTATACTATGTCCATGCATGTAGAATGCATACAAGTACAACAAGCACATGCTCTGGTTAAATAATATAATAATACACTACTACACTGTACATAAGGTTACGTACATGCATGTTGTACATAATAGTTATCTGTCAGTGAGTGAGCAATATGAGCCCTGCAAGGGCTCATATTGCTCACTCACTGACAGATAACTATTTTGTTGTATCTAGCACTGTTGGTAATGTAGGATTATGTAATCCTGCACACCTAATTGGATTGTGGCTAGAGTGTATGGCATGTACTCTGGGTGACTGCTCAACAACCAGTTCTATAAAACTCTTGAACACTACTCTACTGTACTTGGTTGCTTAGTAACTTACAACAAATGTTAGTACATGCATGCAGCAATTTTTGATTCAGTATGTATATTGTATTGAGTTAGGTACATGTAGCACATGTGTAAGGAATGCTAGGGTTGTTTAAGGTCAGACCAGCTGTGTTTATGAGGGAAGGTATGTCACACCAAGGCAACCAATTGAGCATGCTCGATGGACCACTTAATACATGTACATGCATGTACATGTACACGTGAGACATGCACAGGAAGATTCTACTGAGTACACACTTGGGACTGACCATACGCTAAGCTTGATAGGCAAAGAAATCTTCGTTTCAGTGATAGTACACTTCCCAATGAAAGTTGAATTTCTTTAATGCTTTCATAATGTTCTTCTATAGCTATATACCTGTCACTGAACATTATTATTATTAATAGGTATACTCAACAGAGTGGTATTGGACATAAAACACAATTTGAAAGTACAAATACATGTACTATATAAACACAGGAATGTTTACAGAATGTAGGGGGAACCCTTTACGCTAAAGAGAATCAAGGAGTATGTCCCTGTAATTATCAGCTATTGCTAGCACTCCACGGGTAATAAATACATATAGACTCGCTAATAAACTTGCACTGCTGGCTAGTGCAGCGATGCATCAGCAGATATGGAAGGTGATAATAACTGAAGTATCCAGGCTAGTCAACAAACTGAATTGTTCAATATACAAAGTACAGATCAAGCCATACTATAGTTTATAATTATAGGGCTTATACGTCGTTACATAGGTGGTGCTCTCTAAATAGGACACAACGCCACACATCGTTAATAGGAGACGGCTTTTACGAAATTACAGCCACATTACACTTAACCTGGTACAATTATTGTATGCTTTACAACTGTGAATAATGACCATATACCAAAGTTATAGACAGTGACATAATCCAGACGTAACAATGTACTCTTGATAATCAAACTGGCATGGAGGACATGGCACACATTCAAATAGGCCAAGCACCGGATAGAACGTACTACTGATTACTAATTCTCCAGGAGGGGGGAGGGGGGAGGTGTAAGAGATCTTTAATACTTTAGAGATTGGGATTTCTAGGCATAGGGCCAATCAACCTCTGCAGTGGGAGGTGGAAAATCCTTATGCTCCCCATCCTGTAAATTAATCCTTGCCAAAATACTGGTACGTACGCATATGTACATGTACATGTATATTATTGCACAAATTAGAAGGAGGAAATTGCAGACAATGCTGGATGGACGTGGACACTAGTGGACATAGTACCACATCCTACTGTAGTATGTTCTGGAAGTAAATAGATACTGTCTTTATCAGATTATGGCCCAGCTTTCTATGAATGAAACAATGCCATAACTATATATTATGGGGAATTAACTGTACAGCATATATACATGTACATAGAGTAGAGCACACACTCGTTAACCTACTACCTCCCTCCTTCCCTCTCTCTCTCTCCCTCCCTCCCCCCCCCCCCCCCCTTTCTCTCTCTCGCTTGCATTCTTTCCCTCTTCAAACACACACACACACACACACACACACACACACACACACACAATGACAACAAAAAATCAATTATGTCTCACAAGCCACTCAACCATTACCAGGTGTATGCACAACACCAACACGACGACTCTTAGCCTATGAATACGCATAGAATGGAGAGACACAACCAGCCCAACTGAGTGGGCCTCACTGCTCTGAACAAACCCTGAGATTGTTTTATGGGGTTACACTCTGTAAACATTGTGGGGGAAAGGGCAACCAACCAAGGGGGAGAGAACTCACCACAAAGGTGGGCTGCGTTATGTGTGTGCATGCATATGATCTACTCCACCAGTATAATATGTGTAGTATGCGTATATTATTATATAAGCATAGGCACAATGATGCATAATGGTACGTAACAGCATACGCTATGCATGTGCAAATGCTAGGCAATGAAGCAGAATTTCTCAAAAAGCCTTTTTCTTATCTCACCATATCTCTCTCTCCCTCCATCTATTACTTAATTCAGTATAACTTCCACATTATACTGTAGGTATGTGCAGGATCAGAGACAATGACAACATCTTTATCAAATTAAGGCAATCTCCTTGTTACAATGTACATGTCTACTCGTAAGGTAGATTGACAGACCATTACCTAAACGATGTCCGTGGATATAGCAATTACATACACACAAACTGTTTGTGAACCAACGCTCTCACAAGAAGAATTCAAAAACTGTAATATACAAAATTGACCAGCACTAACCCAATACAACACTCTACACCCAAGTGGTGTACATGTATATACATATATCGGTATACAATTGCAATTATCTACTAAATGATTGATTTCATTAATAAAGCAGCCAGGGTCTTTCCCTCTAAAAATACCGTAAAGTCCTGGGCAAGTGCCTCATAAAAATGATATTTCAAAAAAACCATCTTCAATACAACAAATATTACATGTATGACGTACATGTACGTTTAGGCACCCATGGGCGCTTACCCGGGACACTATGGCATGCAGACAGTGGAGCCAGAGCAGCAACATATGTACACATGTACATGTAGATTTGTGTACTTCAGAAATGCACAGGACAAAAAAAGGAATTTTAGAGTTAGCCAATGTACTGAATGTGAAGCTAGGTGTCCTAAATGTGGGAATCTACTTCATTTTAGGCATAATAATGCACGGCTGGGCTATAAGACAGAACATATTATTCTAGTACAGGTGTACATGTACTGTGGCATACTAATAACAGCCAATTAGTTTAGGGGCATCATTCTACAGGAAGATGTTACAGTATTGCATAATTATTATACAACATACTACATGATAGTTCAGGCATAGCCTACTAAGGATGGATGGGGCCTTAGCTAACATCCATTCATGTCAACGCTAAACTGTACTAGACCCTTCCATTCTTGTCCGTGTTAATAGCAACCAAACTGTACTAGAGCACCACAAACCCCTTCATCCCACCTACATGTACATCAGGAAGCCAGCTGGAAGAGAAACACAGCAATGAGCCAGGGTGTCTCTCTATACATGTACGTGTATAGAGGATGGATTACAAAGCCGTCTGTATAGTATGCGTGTATATGTATCGTGACGCCTCAGTACAATGTGTTAGTTACACTACAAACTATCAACATTCACAGCTGAACATGACAATGACAGGTACCGTACAACTCACGGGGATTGTGAGTTTTCCAAGACAAGCAGTACGCACATGTATGCATGTACGTATCGGGTACATATGTACGTGACACGTGAGTGCTACAATATGTCTTATAGTACAAGTATATCAGTGCTAGCAGGCAATAAATATCACACACTACGTAGCACGCGCCTTATTCACGTTGTAATTTCAGCCCAGGAGGTTAAAATAGTCACCTATCTCCAATTACCTCTCACCTTGTGTCACTGCTCACTCTCTCCCTCCCCTGCCTCTCTCTCTCTCTCTCTCTTTCCTTTCTCCCTCCCTCACACTCTCCTTCCCTGCCCTCCCTGTAGCTCACCCCAGAGTACTTATAAAGCCAGACACTCCTCCTTCTGCGTAGAGAGAGACGTGGTCGCCGATGTGTAGGAAAGACACCGAGCCTCCCTCGCCCCCTCCGTCCACCTGCACGCCACCAGGCTTCAGAGTGTTCGCCATCCTGTCCGTTCCACACTCAAGTTAATAGCTTCGGCGTGCCAGGCCAGGGTCAATTTGCTGGCGTCCAGGCGATGGAATGGAACAACGTGACGAGACTGGAGAAGTCTGTTTCTAGCTGCTCTCCAACGGCCACGGTGCAGTGCGTTGATGGTAGACAAATACGAATATAAACTACTTCCTCTATTTTTTTTACACACTATCACTACCAGTATTGAAAGTCTTCTGTATCGAGACCTAGCTAGTAGTAGAGTATGAAGTAGCCACGTCGTGGCTGGCTAACACTTCAGGTATGGACAGAGAGGGGCGGGCGTCCTTCTCTTCTCGAACCTCCAGTAGACATATAGCGATGATGGCCGACGTACTGTACGGCTCGTTTGGGGGCTCGCAAATGCCAGGAATGTGAACTAGTACAACAGCCCAATACTGTAGTACAGCTCCGAAGGTGCAGTGCCCTTGATGGATCTCAACGAGGATTCATGACCTCGGGATTCCAGCTGAGAAATATTGTAATGGATATTTCGGATAATTGGAGAACGACGATGACTAGACTGCGCATGCGCATATGCTTTCGCGCGGGATCGGGACGTAAATTATAGCCCCGCCCACAACATATCTGGATACCGGATCCGGTCGGATATGAAAAATACCACAGCGCTGCAGCCAAATATCCTAGCATTTGTTACCCTAGACTTTCAGCTTTACACAACAAGGAATGGTTCACTATAACCTCATGATGAATAAAAAATTGACCTGCATTTAATATCTGGTATTTGTCATTGATGCACCCATGTTTAATAGTTTCAAAGTCCCCGGCCAAAACAGATCAATGTAACCAGACTGCTTGCTGGCCCCGAGCTGTTGCCATGTAGCCTACTCCTCAGGCCCTTGCCCATCTTCTCACTATTGAACGCTGAAGCCTCATAATGTGATTCATCCTATAGATGGATTCCACAAGAACGTGTGAAGGAATCTTAACGAGATGCAGATGATATCTAATGCCTTTCCAGGAAGTTCCAGTCAGGTTCCTGTCAGCCCATAGAATAGTTAGCAAACATTCTAAGAAAAAAAGATATAGCGTGGATTTTGGAGGTTGTACATGGGACGAGGCTAGCATGATTCCTCCCCCTTCTTGGTATGGGAGATTTTCGTATATACACATCAGATTCCGTAATATGTAACTAAGGGGTTATGGACTCCTAGATCCTAAAGCCTTTGATGCATCATAATAATCATTACTCCTGAGCTCTGTAATATATTATCACAAAAAATGTTTAGTGTATGTTGTGTGTATGTGTGTTCAAGTGTGTGTGTGTTAATTTTTGTATGTTCAGCTGTAGACTGATGACATGCGTAGTATTACGAGTACATGTACACAAACAATCCTACACACACGAACATCATAACGTACATCTACACGGACAGAGAGAGGGAGTGAAAATATAAAATCATATGCAGAACAATAGGAACCTAGCGATTGATATCAGTGAATCAGATATAAAATCAAACCATGTTCACAAGCTATATTTAAAAACTGAGAAGAGATCTAGAGCCTAGCTGCTAATATTTACCGAGCATTGTGCATAATGTACATGTATTAACAATAGCCGCTGCGATGCTGTAGATTAAACTTTGTGATGTAATAACCATAATTATATAAATAATGTACCCTATAGTGACGAGAGGTATAGCTAGATCAATATCTGTAATCATGCACAGTGAGATGCTCCACCAATGCAACCTAACCTTGCCAACATTATCTAGCACATGTAGCTGTTACTTTTGAACCCCAGGTGAAGCACGTATTTTGGGTTCTATTTGCATCCATAAATCTCCATGCTACATTCAGGCATTTTCTCTCTCTTTCCCTCTCTCTCTCTCTCCCGCCCTCTCTCTCCCTCGAGCTCCCTCCCTCCCTCTCTCCCTCTCTGTCTCTCTCCCCCGCCCTCTCTCTCTCTTCTTTTGCATACACACACACCTGCAGCCTAAAACTGTAAACAAGTTAACACAATTATAGAGAGGTGAAAACAACAAACATGTATTAACATGTACGTACCTTGTGAAAGGGAAGACTTTGCACAACTGCTCTTTCCCAAATGATTATTATAAAATTAACCAGACACTGGGCATACACTCTGTCTCATTTTATTTTACACTCCAACATTAGTGCAACACAGTAACATGCTCAAATTCATTAGTATGCTAATTGACACAAATCATGCTGATTGAAGAACAACTAACTAATGACTTATAGGCTAGCTATCATGATCGTTTGTGAGGTACTATTCTGAATCAGTATATGTAGCTGCTCTTGATACCTACTTATAACTGCATGTTAGCTAATACTGATTACACATGTACACCCTACATATACCGTGTGGCTTATTATGCACATGGTAAAGGGTGGTCATCAATGTGAACAATAACTGCAGCCCCCACAAACTCCCCCCCCCCCTCCCCTTTGAATCTTGGCACTAGGCGTTCGTCCCCACTTAAGTGAAATCCTGAAATAAACACCACAAGGGAGACTAGTACAATATGTAGTTCTCGCTAAATATATACATGTATGTTGCATGATGCAATTAGGCTGGTGATGTAGTTGGCAAACTATGTAAACATCATTAAGTGTGGAAACCCCATACCTACACCCGCCCACTTAAGCCAACCCCCAGAGGCCTGCGGGCAACATGTATGTATGTACTGCACAAGTGGCTAATTAACATTTCTACCATACTGATAGTCACTGGAGCGGGAGTTCTGTTTACACTATTGCAGTAAGATGCCTTGAGCAATCAAAATGAAATACTTCACATTTGCTGACTTTTAGTCATTGACATGGCGGTAAATTCACCGCATAATAGCAGGAAACTATATACAAAAGTTTTCCCATACTGTAACACTGTTTTGGATTGTACTACAGAATTATTTACCATACTATATAATATTTCAAATCAAAATTTAATAGTAATGACCAACATCTAACAGATTCATACAAAAATAATTAATACAAGCACATGTATGCAAACCACTAACAAATTATTGAGCATTAAATTACATACGATACACACTCGATCTAGACAAACATAGAAAGGGCTTACTCAATTAAAACAACATCCAACTATACCAGAAATACACAAATTAAGCATATTTCCACTGCCGATGTGGAACAGCATACACTCTATCACACATATGCACACACTCACACATACACACACACACACACACACACACACACACACACACACACACTCACACACACATACATGTAGAGCTAGGGAAAACCAAAAACGGTCAAAAACAACCATCCAGGTTGTTGCATGGAATTCACTAAGATGTAGTACAACAATTATGAACGAGCTAGGCATAAACATCTCTCTTTCTCTCTCTCTCTCTCTCTCTCTCTCTCTCGATCTCTGTATCTCTCTCTCTTTTTCCCTCCTTCCCTCTCTCTCCCTCCTCCCCTCTCTCTTTCTCCCTTGATCTCCCTCTCTCTCTTCTCTCTCTCCCTCTCCTTACTCTATAACATTCATATCCATGCACACCCACTAAGCAAGAGAGGGTTTCACTTGTGAGACTGACTAAATTTTACACTCACCTTTAATTTGATTACACACTAAATGCACGTACATGTACTATGTAGCTGCCAGTCTAAAGTGCTTGTACATGTAGGTATGCATTTCCTGAAGCAGCTTGTTACATGTAGACCCTACTCTCCCCTGGAGTGGCCCGCGGGCCCAGTCTTCTAACACAAGTACACTCTGAATTTTGATTTGGGTTATATACTACTGTACATGTTCTGCTGCCAGTCTGCTTGTACATGTATGTAGGTATGCATTTCCAGACCCCTACTCTCCAGCTCTATTGTGGCCCCAACCTTCTGAGCTGGATCCATTGAGCAGCTGAGAGGCTGTCTAGTCTGACGATGATAACGAGAAACCACAGCATCCTGTCCTAACTGAGTTACACCTTCAACCACAAACTAAGTGCCTATCAATCGATCACTATAACATGCACAGACTGATGGGTGATGCATGGTCACTGGCGTTCACATGTACATTTTCTAGTGATTAGGTAATGGATGTCAAGAACTTATTTTTAGGAGGCCCGACTTAAATATCCTAATAAGTGGAAACTCTTAAGAATAATCCTAATTAAGTGGGGCCTCCTAATTAAGGTCAATAAAAATCGGGGCCTCCTAATTTAACATAAGTTGTTGAAGAAGAAGAAAGGGTATGCACATGTACGAGCTAGAGGGCTTTAAATTTGACATTAACATTAACACAGGCCGTAGTTGATAGCAGCCAACCTGTACTGTAGCTAAAACACCATAGATCCTTTACCCTAGTCATACTTGTATCCATGCTAATACATTAAACTAGCTTGTATACTAGAGTACCATATTATGTACAGATCCTTCATTAGCTATGGATTATTGATCAAATGAAGCCCCTCTTAAGAGCGACCATATTAGGTAGTCGAGTATGCCGGAATAAACACAGACCCAGCAATTATCATAACAGCAGATCGATGCATGCTTGGCATACTGGAGCGTGTAGAGGAGTACCTTCAATGAGGGTTTCAAACAATTTGATGGAATTTGAACATCACAAAACAATGTAGTTATACATGCATATTATGTACATGTATGTACACACAAGACATAGTGCTTCACGATGATGATCATGAAGTTAATAAACACAGAGAGATAGAGGGGGGGGTGGGAGAGAGAAGTCAGATACCCATAGAGGAAATGTTTGGATAGTCATACATTGCTCAACATGGAAAGCATTCCGTAGAGGCTAGCTTGTATACGTGGCTACGTGACATTTTGTCATCTTGCAATTCAAAAGTCTGATTGCATGAATTAAACACGGCTAGTTAAGTATGTACATGCATAAACGCAAGATAGCGTTGGCCATTGTTTCAGACAGAATGTTATGGAGAAGATGTTCCATATTGCTGCTTCCCTGATATGTTACATGTATATGCCCCCCTCCCTCCCTTATTTGCCCCCACTTAAAAGTTGCTGATATGTGTTGCCACCTCTTGAGCAAAATCCTGAAGTATATAATAAAAACATTGATAGATATAGAAAAGGGAAGATGCTATATACTGCTGCATGTAACAATATTCGTTTGTATGCCCCTCCTTCCTGGCTACAGTATAATTATAATAACATATTGTACAGTGGAACATCTTTATAATTCCGGACACCCCTGGGACAGCTGAATTAAAGTGCCCTGCTTAAAGGAGGTGTCCTCATTTCAGGGGTACCTGTGCATCGTGTATTGAAAAGATCGGGGAACCTGGCTAGCTATAGCTGGGAACAAGGCTATCTGTTTGTATACAGGGTGGTCCGGTAGCTAGGATACACAATCCGCCCAACATGCACGCTCATTCAACTGTCACTGAACTCTTGATAGCAAACTATTATTGGAAGTAAATGTCTGACTCCCTCAAAATTGCTGAGATGGAAATACATAGAGCACCTAAGCACCACATACAAATTGGAGGACTAATTTTCAGCATGGCCAAGAAGGTTCCCTTTCAAACCAAAAAAGGGGTGTTACGGACGTCAAGCCTAATAGGGTAGAGTCAATTGACTGTGCAAGTAACCACGGTACTTGTGGTTTTAAATTGCAACGGTTACTATGGATTTTAATCACTGACTATTATTATAATAACAATGTAGTCCCCTGCAGGCTCCCCAGTGCTCATAGAAATAAGATAATTCGGGGACAAGGCTAATCATTAGAATCAGTAGTCTTGTATAGTGACTAATGAATACCCTTGTCCCCAGCCCATTCCCAGCTTGTGACATTGAAAATTGGGAATGGGCCTAGAGAGATAGGCTAGGCTATAATATTATACCAACAAAAATAATAATAATGACCACTTTAGTTTAATGCAAGTTTTAGTTTTGGCCACTAATTCAATCACACAAAAGCAGTATCTCCATTGTTTACTACAGAGTGGCTAGCATTGTACGCACATAGACCATGCCCATTCAGCCAATGAAATAGCTAACACAATAATCACTCATACAATGGAACCTCAGTCTCTATTCCGGACACCCTTGGGACAGTCTTAAGTGTCCTGATTAAAGAAAGGAGGTGTCCTCATTATGGTATCTTGATTAAGGGAGGTGCCCTCATTTTAGGGGTGTCCTTTTAGAGGGGTTCCACTGTTACAGTAATACGTATCATCATAAAGTCGGTAGACTCTATAAGTAGGGATGGCCCGGATATGTACATGTACAATGCCATGTACATGCATGTATGCTACATGCTCAGTGATATACACGAATGTTACAGTACTCAAATTTCCGGTACTACTTATCTGCCATTAATCACTGTAAACAGCGGAAGCCTAAACAAAGACAGCAGGACGCAATACTAATACGAGCTTACACACAGCACATTTGAATAATGAAGAAAGCTTGCATATTATTATGTACAAGAGAGAGATTATCTATAGTTCAGGGGGGGCTCTTCCTTTGTGTATGATGGTACATGAATATTATATCAATATATTATAACTATCCATCTCATGAAAAAAAGCCTTAGGACATATTAATTAAGCATCCTATGGCATAATGATTATGATGTGCAATATACACAAAGGATTTGGTGGCTATAGCATTATAACCACCCATTTCTGAATCATCCCTTTGGACATAATAATTATGATACTGTGATGTCCTCTTAGTACAGCTATAATAATATTATATCAATTGTAGCAATCATTTGCAATTTTACTTGCCAGGATATGAGGGCATGGAAAAATGTTATTGTGCATAGTTATGGCTACAAGCATGCCTTTAGTGAGGTTTGTGTGTATTGGACGTGAATAAAGTAATCAGATGGAATCTGATGTATATATAGCTACAGAGAATAATCATTATCAGTGGGCTGTATGGGGTGTCATCCATTCCAATTTCTCATTAGATATATACCGTATTTCTTCTAAAAATTCGGCCCTTCTAATTATTCGGCACCCTTTACCGAATGATTGAATATAGTCTCTAATTTTTCGGCAAAGGTCGTCATGCGTATACGCTATAAACGGGAATGGAATGCGCACGCAGACAGAATGTTGAACACTAACCTCTAAAAATTCGGCGAAGCTAAAGCAATATTATTATTTCCATGCCAAATTTTTAGAAGAAATACGGTATAGCTAACTGCTACAGTGCAATATCTCACACAACTACACATAATTACTGCTGATACAATGTAACATACCCCAATGTGCTGATGAATCCACGGACTCCAGTGTCCGACTCGCCCATCAGTGACACCTTATCACCAATCTTCAGAAACGAGGAGGGGCGCAGGCAGAATCCCCCCTCCCCCTCCATGTCCATGTCTTCTTGCATTGAGATGGCACTCAGGATCGAGGCGCTCCTGGACACACCCCCAGGTTTCTTCTTCGATGACATACTCTTGTCACTGACGGTAACACAAAATTTGTGCCAAATTCTTAGAAATTTCCACAAAGACTTCCTTCAACTCCTCGGTGTTTATTTTCTATGAATTCAGTATTGAGCACTGATTACTATACGAACCAATGTTAGTTACTAACTCTTATACTCTAGAGATTACTATAGATAATTATAATTATGCTCTGTATAGGAAACTCAGACAACAATAAACTGAAGAGCAAGGAAGCAGGTCTTTGCTCCGGGCACTACTGTAACAGGCTGTACCCTATACCAAGAGTACATATAATCTTGCCTATACATATAGCTACATTCACGCTATAAGTTATAGCTATAAGTCAAGTACGCTAAATGCTAACTAAAGCTGTCCACAAAGAATCTTCATTACTTCTGAATTGGTGAAGTTATTCTTACAAGAACTACAGTCTTAGTTTAATAGTAGTTTGCCAGGGCAACACTTGAAGCTTCTCCAATAACAAGGTCCGCAATCTGAGCATTGGACAGAGTTCCAGCGTTGTATTCAACTATTCGTACGCTGAGGCTTGATCTCAACGACTTCACTTCCTAGAGCACCTAGTTGTAGTGCCGTGCTAGCCAGCTGTTTCCTTACAGCAGCTCTACAACATCACTGGCAAGCCTCCAATAGTTGGCTTGTATCCGAGTATCACGACAATCACTTGTCTAGCGCAACCCCCCACCCCCTCTGAATTTGTACTGCAGCCAGCTTAAACTATTGACTAGACCTACAGATTTAGTACAATGACCACCACTGGTAACGGATCTAGGCAGCTAAACTAACTTGTAGGCCTACATAATCATGTATAATCTTGTACATTGTAGTCAGCCCTAGAATGCTATAGAACTGTTTTTATTCCCCAGCTAAGTATACACTCAAGAATAAACATTATAATAATAATAATCTATGCCACTAAACCGTCCTCCATATAGGCATATTTCTCATGTCTCTATCTCTCTTGTCTACCACCCACACTAGTGTCCTGAAGATATATAGCCATGCAGGGTTGTTATTCTATAGACAAAGGTACTTTTGTACAAATACACACAGATCCTTTTAATAAGTACTCGTGGTACTGCCTAAACATGTATCAAATTTTCGCTTACCTTTCATAAGTTGCCAAGTTAACGTCTGTCCCAAGATGGGTCCACAGTCAGGCTCAGTTTCGACCCGATGGAACGTGTGATCTCATGCCTTCAACGAGAAAGCTCCACCACTAAGAACAGCTAGGAGACGCAGCTAAGTCCAATAGATCCTCGCCTATTAACACTTGGACACTATTCAACAGCAGTCAATATGTTATGCTGAGCTCTGCACAAAGCACCTCACACGCACACTTTTACTACTTCAATCAATCAGGGATACGGAGTCACATAAACCCCACCCTATGCAGCACAGCACAATCGATCACTAAGCGGTGACGATGCGACCACAACGTGTAGGTCGACACGATAGTTGTCAAACAGTATATAAACTCGATTGCGGTGTGTAAACGAGCTAGGGAAACCCTGCACAATCGCGGCCAACGATCTTTGTCCGCAGCTATTGCTCGGTACGGTAGACTAGCTGTATAGTGTAGATAAGCATCAATCGATAATTGGATGATCGAGCAACGTCAGCTGTTTGCAAATAGGCTTTACTACTTCCTGGCTTAGCCTCAGGCCTCGACTGTCCATAATAATTAACTTAGGTCGATCATAGCCACACCCCTTATTTACAAATTGATTAATGCGCATGTGCACTAGTGATCGATGACGACCATTACCTAATCCAACATGGCTCTTACTACTAAAATTGTTAATGTGGACATAAAAGTCTGTGACATAATATACAAACAGATGATAAGCTTTGAAAAGTTTTGTAGTTATGATGATTTATTCATCTGGTCCACTAACTTCTTCATAGTAGGGCACATCTGCAAGTACAACAAGATAGAAGAAACATAATACACAACTTGGAACCCACCACCTGCTTAATAATAATAATTATTATCTTATTACCACTACAATTATGTGATAAGCCACTAACTAAGACCAGGAATATGCTGATCAACGGGCAAAATAGTATACTATTATTATTATTATTGAATCTTCTCTTACATGTATGTATACAAGTGCTACAGCTTAAAGTAGTGAGTTCTATACCTTTTCGCTGGTTGTGAGTTCGGGAGCATAGACACTGACAGCTGCAAAGCCTCCTCGGATGTCTCGAACCTTGAACCCCGCCTTCTTGAGGATGGATGAAGCAATGGCTGCCCGATAGCCACTGGTGCAGAACGTGAGGTAGTCATGACGACTGCAGAGAGAGAGAGAGAGAGAGAGAGAGAGAGAGAGAAATCACGGAAGGAAACGAAGTATGACTTAGTGGATGAAATTGAAGAAAATGGATTTACAGTGGACCTCGTCACCATAGAGGTTGGTGCTCGGGGATTTCTGAAGTACGAAAGTTTCCGCCGGCTAAACGAAGTGCTGGGTGCAGACCGAAAGGAGTTTTTCACATTGCTATTGGATGTGGCCAAAGTCACTATTAAAAACTCCTTTCGTATCTGGACACAAAGAAACAGTTTATCCGAACCTGATGAAACATGACCACAGGTTGTTTCTCTCTCACTTATAACCAACGTTTTGTTTATATATATCCTCATACTTTTATGTATATTACTATAATGATATCATTCTTTTTAACCATGGTGTACCATGTTGTACACACTTACAAGTTTTGTACTAGGAGATATTATGTGCGCCATGAATAGATGTACATGTAGGCACACTCCTTGGTTCTGTACAAACCCTCACTCATTATGAATAAAGATGTTGAGGTCAAAAAAAAAGAGAGAGAGAGAGAGAGAGAGAGAGAGAGAGAGAGAGAGAGAGAGAGAGAGAGAGAGAGAGAGGGAGGGAGAGAGAGGTGCTATGAACATATTGGTAGCAACGGAACAGCCATGTCCATAGGTATGCAGATATGTGACATTGAAAGAAACATTAATTTTATGTTATGTCTCTTAGTCTATCGATCTTATATGGCTCACTGAAATTAGATTAGTGACAACAATTTTTATGCTGCGTTTCGAAATGACTCCAGCGAGGTGCTGACTTATCAATTTACCTACGACATTACTCACAATTATCTCATAACCACACAGAAAAGTAAATTGCTGTAATGACACTATATGCTAGGCGCTAGGCTACCTAGCGTGGCATCTAATTACTAAAAAAATAATACACTGGTGAAAAGTAATAACCACAACTTAGCTAACACTTACATATCGAGAGCTGACAGGAGTGAGTTTAGATTGGCCAGTGGCAGGTTGGTGGCTCCCTTGGCAGTGTTGCTCTTGTACTCTCCCACCGTTCGAATGTCAAGCATGTGAGCACCTTCCGCCAACAAGCTGCTCAATTTAGGACCCTGAGACTGTGTGGAGGGGGGGGGGGGAAGAGAGAGAGAGAGGGAGGGAGAGAGAGAAAGAGAGAGAGAGAGAGAGAGGGGGGGGGGGGGGGGAGTGGGAGGGGAGGGAGAGAGAAAAAGAGTGGGGGGGGGGGAGAGATTACTTTCTATTCCATAAACACAAGCAACACCACATTTATTAAATTTTATTAAGTACATTGAATGTAGTGCAAATAACATATTATTATGATGATATACAAATTTTGTTATCTTGTATGTTGCACTACATTGCATATTTATCCAGGAAAATGCTTCACACTATCATAATAATAATAATATAAAATTTATCATACCAGATCAATTCTTGTGATTGTGTCCAGAGGGTAGCCAGCATCTTGGTAGCTCTGCATTCCTCCACTCAGGAGGCCTTTAACCTGTGGGTGCAAGTATGATCATGAATTAGCAATAGCAGTGGTTATGTCTACTGTTAATTCACTAAAGATAATAAATTATGTTAAATTATGTTATCTCGTTAGGTGTAGTTATCTAGGGGGAGGGAGCTCGTATTACACTAGTCTTTGTAGTTCACTATACATGACATTGAACTTATCATTGCTTCACTTCAAAAGGTATTGTAATAATATTGCATCATGAGTACACTGTCCTCGACAAGAGTGGGGAGGAATCCCTACACTCTAAACCCGCCACCTTAGGGTAACAATTATTTGTAGGTACATTTTCTGTGATTTTGGCTTAAAACACGATTTACAAGTAAAATATTTTGTGATTTGTATGCAAAAATGGTACAGGGTCGACAAATTCTAATGCTTATAGTGCATAGCTATAACGTTAGCGGATACAAAATTTTGCGTTTTGGACCAATCTTCAGAAATATCAAACATTAGTACCTGCAAAAAATAGTCACCCTAAGCAGGAGTTTCCCTAGGCCAGAGTAGAATGGCGCTGCACCGCTCTACTTGCATCCAGTTCCCTTTGATGTGGTCAGTAAAATGTATACAGGAATGTTAAAGCCTTTAACCTTTGACCAAAATGAACAAGAATACTGTTCTACTCAAAATTTCTGGGAAAACCCTTGCCTAATTAAGGTAATTACATAAATCCATGCAAAAGCCTCACCTTAGTGTACCCAATCCTGGCCATTCTCTGCAGTGTCTCTCCATCCTTCCCGCTGGGTGTCACCACGAGGTATGTCGAGTCATTCGAGACCAAGGTGCCCACCCAGATGGCAAAATTACCATCCTCTGGCCCCACGATGACTCCCCCCGCCTCCCCCAGGGGGAAATTCAGGGCCCCAGGAATATGGCCAGCTGCAAAGTCTGGAGCCTAAAGTGAAAAAAATTAATCGTTATGATGATCACGAAAATACTGAAGAGTGAGGAGAGAGAAAGAGAAAGAAAGAGAGAGAGAGAGAGAGAGAGAGAGAGAGAGAGGGAGAGAGAGAGGGAGGGAGGGAGGAGCAACATACGTACACTTCTAGTATCAATGATGGTATAGCTTTGATCATCAACTAGTTTCTTGAACTCCTCCGCTGACAGTCTGGGAATGGCTGCTAGATCTTCAGCCAAGTGAGACGCACCAGACTACGCAGAAAATAATACGATGGACAGAGCCATTATGATAATAAGTAACAGGTGTATATATCACTAAGTTAAGAGTTAAGGGGCACTAAAGATTATTATTCGACTCTTTACTGGATCAAATGGAATTTACAGAGATGCATGACACTGTGCTATTCACATAAATAGAACGGCTGTAGGTGATACTACATTAGTAGCAATTTACTTCTCTGAAACAAGCAATATTTACCCAGTAAGGGTATCAAATTTGGTATAGACACAGGTGAATATGGAAAATGATTCTGTAAGTACATGATGTTCGTCATCTGCTTTCTTGTTCAAATGAAAAACTTGACCACATCCGCAGTAGCTACATAGTTCTAATGGTGCATGTGGTAAAAGGTCGTCAATACACACATCGATGCCGGCGCCTCAATCGCAGAGATGGAGTCTAAGATCGATTCTCGACTTCGAGTTTCGATGCTTCAATCACAGGAGATGAACTCGACAGCACAGTACAGCTTCTGAACTTCATATCGGTCGTGGTATGACGAGTGCTATAAATAGCGCAATTTTCAAATTATGTCACTTTAAAGCATTTGACAATTACCTAACATTGCATAAGTATGCTACTTACATACAACATAGTGACCCTTTACCATAATATACAATGAGGATGTGGTGATCATTTCATAATTACCATATATATGTTCTAATATGGTACCAGCAACTCCAGCATGATTCAGCTATCAGAGTGAAACTTCCAAAAAGAACTGAAACGAGAACCATATTTTTGTTGCTTTCGCCACTGTCATATTCACTGTCACTTTAATAGTACTGGTTAGTGATAGCTTGAGCTTTGGCAAAACTTCCAGAACTGCAGCGCTTAGGTGCGCATGCCCTTTGACCTGCTCGTGAATTTTTCAGTTTGAATTGGAGGCGCCTGCGCGATCTGTAATTATTTTAGGGGCGCCTAAATTAGAAAGTACATGGTATCACAAATGCAGATGTGTTATTCTTACAAAGACTGTGGGTATTACTGCAGTATACTTTCTGCATGCATGAGATGTAACAACTCACCACATTCATGTGTACATTGAAGGGGAAATACTGTGGGGCAGTGGGCTGGTCCTGGGTCAGATACTGCACAAACTCTGCCTCCTGGGGTACAATACAGGAAGTAAATCATCAATAGCAACTACGTGCTGCATTAATACGTAAGTGAAATCAAAGATAATTAGTAGTACCAGTACATGCAGCCAGAGAGGGAATGAATATTAGCATACTATAATAATATGATCGTATATGGAAGAGAGAGGGAGACAGAGAAAGGGAAAGAGAAAGAGAAAGAGAGAGAGAGGGGGGGGAGAGGGGGGGGGGGAGAGAGAGGGAGAGAGAGAGAGAGAGAGGGAAGAGGGAGAGGCTACGTACATCAGTGTAACCCAGTGCTGAGTTAGTGAGTCTTTGTTTGCCGATGGTGGAGAAGAGATCGCTGCTGAGGTTCTTACCACAAGGAGAGCCTGCTCCGTGCGCTGGAAACACCTGCACACACACACAAAAAAAAGAACACACAGGGTTACTGTAGTTACGTGCTAGCTCTGGCATTGCTACATACAATGGCACTCTCCCCACATGTATATACATTATATCATGCCACAACCGATCTGAAGTTCGGAAGCTGTACTGTGCTGTTGAGTTTCATCTCCTTTGATAGAAGCATCGAAACTCGAAGTCGAAAGTTGATCTTAGACTCCATCTCTACGATTGAGGCCCTGGCATCGATGTGTGTATTGACGACCTTTACCACATGCACCATTAGACCTATACAGCCACTGGGGATGTGGTCAAGGGTTCATATACATATAATAGTATACAAATTTTTTTAATTAAGCAATGGTTCCCCCTCTTGACCTTATATGTCTTATATCGAACTACAATATGATTTGGGTGCATACATGCACAATGCTTCTGTTTAGGTGGGTGGGTGGTGGAGACTGCACCAAGTATGAGCCCTAATTGCTAATGATTAGCTAAGAGTAGTGAGCTAATTCAGTCATGCAGGGTGTAAAGTACATATACAAAGGTCTGCAGGCAGATCTCATGCAATGCAGCTAGTTGGTCAGGTACAAGGCAGAGGGCAAGGTTATCCAACTGAAGCCTTGTTGAGATTTAGGGAGCAAAGGAGAGTCATGTGCCCCAGCAAGAGGGGCAGGTTCACCTTCACATTCTACATTTGAGCAATTGCAGAGACAGCTAAAGAGTTGTAGAGTGGTGCTGCATCAGTGTGACATTCCTTTGATACCAATACTTTAATTAGATAAAACCACAATTTTACTTTGATCAGGTAAAATCTCTTTACATGCATGCACATACATGCATATGTACTGCAGCACAGGTTTTTTTATTGCAAGCAAGGCTAAATTGTGATGCATACATACTGTAGTGTCTCGGGCAAGCGCCCATTCCCCATGTACCCCATTTCAAGGGGTCAATGTAGCAGCTTTTATATAAACATATGGAATTTTGATCCCCATACGGACCAAAACCATGAGTAATGTTTAAAAGCGCCCATGAGCGCTTACCTGGGACACTACAATATAACATTCATGTTGGAAAAAGCTTGCAATTCATAATAAAACACTTCTTATTGCACAGTAACCTACATAAGATAAAATTACAACACACTGAACAATGCCTACCTGTACATCGTCAGGCAGTGTGAGTATCTTCGTCTGAAGAGTGTTGAACATGAGCTTTGCCATGTCCTCTGCGGTGTGACCCAGTGATCCAATCAGGTCAGGACGACCCACAGAACCTATGAATAGGGTGTCTCCAGTAAACGCCTACATAGACAGAGAGAGATACTAAAATTCATAACAAGTCAATCACTTGGTTACACAAAATTGGACAGATGAGGAATAGAAGGTATAGCTGGAAAATTTGGTGGTTTGGCGGTCTATACTGCAACCGCCAAATTAAAATCCGCCAAAATTTCCTACTCACGTAAAATATACATATGGCGAGCCCATACTGAATCGCCAAATTTAAATCCGCTTATATTCTTGCAATGGTGATTTTGGGCTCAACTGCCAAATTTAATTCCCGCCAATATTTCCGGTTATACGGTAACAACCCCTTGTGTCCATTCTAATGATTGATGCTCTTATCAACATTTTCAACTATAAATTATACAGGACCCATTCAACATTTCATGCTGACAAGTGAGCTGGAAGGAGCCTGGAGATGAGGTTATATCAATTATAGATATTATTATAAGCTCTCTAATTTCTGTACGCACTGATTTGTATGTTAGATCACTATATACCTTGAGTGGTTTATTGTCGTGTAGCTTGTCGACGAGGAGATAGACCACCGACTCCATGGTGTGGCCTGGGGTGTGCAGCACTTTGAAGGCATAGCGAGAGGTGAGCTCTATCATCTGCAGGACAAGTAAATAATACAATACTGAATGGTAAAATCTCATCCAATCATAAAATACAATATTATTATACAAAAAAGCTAAACTTTTTTGAACTAACAGTAATACTCTAGAATGCTCTAGTACTTGCAAATATTATGTACATGTATATATATACATTGCATACGTAGCTTATGAAGATGTGATACATTGTTACATGTACATGTACAATATGAATTTTGCATACTATTATAGGTTTCATTATCTCAGGAGCATTCAGGGAAATTGATAGGAGGGGAAAACCTAAAGAACCACGACCACTCATTTTTGCCACCCAGTGCTGCAAAAGGGAGTGACGCACGTACAGGAGGGGGCGAGGAAAATGTATAATGTACCTTTTAAATAACATTTAATAAGCTTGTATGATATCTCTATACACACCTCATTGTCTTTGAGTTCATGAATTGGAAATTTTGTTCTCTCGGCAGCCCCGGGTCCAAAGTACACTGTGGTGTTGGTCCTCTGGCCGAGCTCATAGTGACCAGACACAAAGTCAGCGTGGAAGTGGGTCTCTAGGACACCCTTGAGGGTCAGCTTCTCAGCTTTCAGCTCCTATTATTATATTCATTGATTATGGTATTATACTTACTCCGATTATGGTCTAGTTGATTATGGTCATACTTTATCAAACATTCAATAGCTCATTGTTTCTATACCCAAGCACATGGGCAAAACACTGGTTGCCCCATGCAACGAAACCAGTCTATCACGTTTACCCACAGTGAACCAGGCTAGGAGACCAGTCAATCACGTTTACCTACAGTGAACCTGACTGCAGTCAGCTGGCACCTGACTAGCATGTTAATGCACACACTAGGGTGCAAAGTACACAACTTCCATATATGGAAGTTGCTAACTGGGATGTCAGGTATCCCCTATTGAATATCATTAGGCAGTTATGCATAACAAAACGCAATAACAATAAATGTACAGTACATGGACAATTAACAGGTGCATGCATGCCAGGCCTATGCATTTCATTGGTAAAAATAGTTTCCATAAAACCTTTTGTGAATGTACATATACCGTAGCTGGGCTCGGATAAAATCGTATAATTTAAAAGCTGTGATATTAATATACAGGGTCATGTTACTGCTTATAATTTATATAACAAGGCCTTTGTACATGTGTTAATTTAGGTGCATGTATAAATTATCACAAAATCACGGATAATTATTATTTTTTTTTACAAAAGCTCACCTGCAGAAAGGCGTCAACATCTCTTCTTGGATCGATAATGAAGGCAGCTCCATCATGAGCTACGAGATAGGTAGCCTGGGCCAGACACTCGAGGTAGTAGATACGAACTGTCAGTCCATCTTCAGAGATGATGGTACGAAGACCAGTCTGAGAGTGAGAGAGAGAGAGAGAGAGGGAGGGAGGGAGGGAGGGAGGGAGGGAGGGAGGGAGGGAGGGAGAGGAGAGAGAGAGAGAGAGAGAGAGAGAGAGAGAGAGAGAGAGAGAGAGAGATAGAGAGAGAGAGAGAGAGAGAGAGAGAGAGAGAGAGAGAGAGAGAGAGAGAGAGAGAGAGAGAGAGAGAGAGAGAGAGAGAGAGAGAGAGAGAGAGAGAGAGAGAGAGGAGGGGTTGTGGCAGCTGCATAGAGAGTTTATATGCTGGCTTTACCGGTAGAGGCTCTATGTCAGCCATTTGGAACACAACAATGAAGATGTTTATTCTTTATCTTTTCAAGCACTGTCAACTCAAAGACTCGAAGTTCACTGTTCGTTTCTTTGCTGTAGCTAGCTATACAGCGAGGCTTTTATACATGTACAACGTCAGCACACCCACGCCACACCCACAAATCACACCCAGCACACTGATATTCAAAGGTCACTCCTGCGCGTGCGCATTAAACATGTTACTTCTGCTAGGTGAATACTCTAATGATATTCATAGGAGTCACATGCAGTATTCTTATTGTTATCTCATTCAATAATATGGCAACACTATTTCCTGAATGGGGAACATCAGACAATCAAGGAAGAGAAATGCATACAATGATTATAATATTAAATACTCAATGTCATACCTTTAACCATACGTTAACTAATAATTTTAGAAGTCGCACACACATTAAAATTAATATCACACCAGCAAAGGATGCAATTCAATTTAGTATCAGAGAGTCAGCAACTATAAGTTTGCGAGCATTGTGACCCAAGAACCCTCCATGCCACAGAAAGGCAAGCGAAGCTAAAGAATCCTCTATCAAGGCAGCATTGGTCGTGAGTGAGACAATACTGTTGTACACAGCAGTCACCACAGACAAAGCTCCAGCAAGAACAACCTTTTCCACACATACCAAAACAGTCGTTGTCGCCTCTCCTAAATGGGCACCTGCCAGCTGGACATGTGGCACCATTATTGCAACGTACACTTCGTTGTTGTCGATGCTGATATCCTCTGGAGCTCGAGTCTGAGGCAAAGCTGTCTCCGGCTTCATTATCTCTAAAGCTTGCTAGACGTAGAGCAAGCTGGTAGAAGCTCATCACTGAAGGATAGTCCACTCCCATGATCCCACGATCACCTAGAGCTTGAGCGGCTTCTATGATTAGCGTAGCTTCGTAACTCATTGCTAGATTGTAGAGCACGGACTGACGAGTCTCGTTCATGGTTTTGTTATCAAGCTTCTGTAGCATATCGTCAGTCATTGTCCCGTTTCCCGCCATTATTGATTCCATTAGGTTCATAGCATCCCTAGGAATAACATAATCGTCATAATTGATACGATTTTGCTGGTTATGTTCCATCACCAAGAAGTTAGTGTCGTTCACACCCATCATTGTCATGTTGGAAGCCAGTGGGTGAACAATGTACACAACATGCTCTCCAGTAGTTGCGGTGATAGAAAGAACAACATAGGTTGCATTCACAGTGCTACTGAATTGAATACCTCCCTCAGTGCCATAATACTCTCCCTGTAGTTGTTCCTGAGTGACAGTTGTGTCGGAAGATAAGCCACTTGGTGATGGCTGGTCAGATTTGCTGCGAGTAAGGGACAAACCTACTCCAATACCGATGGCTGTACAAATGACAGCGATAGCAAGGAGACTCAGGACTACCAGAAAAGCTGTTAGACACACAGAGCTTGACTCAGACTTTTTGGCACCAGCACCATCTTCCTGGTTGACTACAAACTTTTGGTACTTCACAGATGAATCCATTTCAGTATCTGAGGTACTGTTGTATTCAGAGGTATTGACTATAGCTAAACCAATACTTGAGATAATACCCAGCTCAGCCTAGTGCTTAGTCATACTGGGCAAGCATATTCATCATATACCATATCAGTCAAATGCCACACCCTTTTATGCAACAATGACACTGGCTAAAATTACACATAGAATGCATAACTCAATTTTCCTCCTACACTGCCCGGCAATAATTTCACACTATATAGCTATATTATATAGCTACATATAATGTAGTATTCGTAATATTGACATGTACTACATCACAATAATAATTATAGCTATTATTACAGTATCATTATTATGGTGAGCCGGTGACCTTAGAATTAGCTAAGTTTGTAGACAAAACCACGAACAGTAAACTGAGAAAATATTTTCAATCAATTGGCACTGAACTATACAATATTATGATGGGGACATACCTAATATGTATAAAATACTGCATGTGTGTATACCCAGCAACTTAAAGAAACTTTTGATGTCATAGCATAGTCCAATGATATCACCATGCACGGCTCTGGTCAGCCGCCATATTCTAGTAGACTATTATAAATGTTTATTTAGTCTATAGCATCTGTTCTTTGAACTCAAAGACAGCAATATTATAAGAATACACCAATAAAGCATTAAGAAAGATCAATGGAATAAGTAGCCAATAATAAGGCTGACATCTATATAAACAACAGAGCATGCTTGTCATGATTGCTTCTATCATGGGACCCTGGGTAACCACCCAGGGGAGGATAGCTATATATTGCAATTGATGCAATTGGTGTACCTGTTACACAAAGTTTGCACAATATTATTTAATTAGAGATTTGGTTAATGATAGAGACTCGGATAGAGTATAATAGGTACTATTACAGCCACTGACAATGTAAGGGTATAGCTACACTGTAAGCTGTTACATTGTCATTATTAAATTTTTATAGCGAGCTACTATAACAATGTCATTATATAGTGAGTTTGTTGCCAGCTCAGCATCTTGGAAATCCACTATAAGTATATTAGTATGCATCCTTATTCCAATCACATAATCTGACATCTGAAGCTCATGAAGTTTGATTCCTTGATATCAGATCATAGATACGATCTAGACCGTAAACTACTTTCATAACTTGAGGTTTGCTGGATTGATGCAACCATGCAGTGCAATACTAAGTTTACACAACTTTATGATCAATATTAATAATTTTGGACAACTGTTACTTGTATGTTGTTACTACAGAGATTCCCCCAACGGTAAGTCTTCCCACAATAGCTATATAGCTAGCTAGTACACAAATTTGTTGTTTAAATTTCACAATAAAGTAAAAACAATGCGCTGGAATAATAACATTACTATTATGCAGCATAGCTACATGTTCAGTTACCATGATATTGTCGTACATAAAACATCAACAAATTTTTGGTGAGCCGTGGAATCAATAGCACTAACAATGCAGTACGTATGTATTATGAGTTAGGCATTCAGCATCTGTAAGATTGTGAGCATCGAGATCCAAGCACCCTCCAAGCTACAGAAAGACAAGACCACGACCAAAACCCTCTTCTACGGCAGCAATCGTCGTGGGTGAGGCAATACTGATGTATACAGCAGTCACCGCAGACAAAGCTCCAGCAAGAGCAACCATAGCCACATAAACCAAAACAATCATTGCGATAATCCCCTACTACCAGACGGTATGGGCACTGGCCAGGTGCACAGGTGGCTCCATTACTGCTGCAGCGTGTAGCCCGTTTCTGCCTGTGCTGATATTCCCTAGTGTCTAGTTCTGAGCCAGTGCCATCATATTCTGTGTCCTTGTTTTCTCTGGCATTAGCTAGACGTAGAGCAAGCTGGTAGAAACTCATCACTGAAGGATAGTCCATTCCCATGATCCCACGATCACCTAGAGCTTGAGCGGCTTCTATGATCAGTGTAGCTTCGTAGCTCATTGCTAGATTGTAGAGTACAGACTGACGAGTCTCGTTCATGGTTTTGTTATCAAGCTTCTGTAGCATATCGTCAGTCATTTTAGTGTTTCCAGACATTACCGATTCCATTAGGTTCATAGCATCTTTTGGAATGACATAATCATCGTAGTCAATGTGATCTTTTTGATCATTTTCCATCACCAAGAAGTTAGTGTCGTTCACACCCATCATTGTCATGTTGGAAGCCAGTGGGTGAACTATGTACAGAACATACTCTCCAGTAGTTGTGGTGATAGAGAGAACAACATAGGTTGCATTCACAGTGCTGCTGAATCGAATACCTCCCTCAGTACCATAATACTCTCCCTGTAGTTGTTCCTGAGTGACAGTTGTGTCGGAAGACAAGCCACTTGGTGATGGTTGGTCAGATCTGCCGCGAGTAAGGGACAGACCTACTCCGATACCGATGGCTGTACAAATGACAGCGATAGCAAGGAGACTCAGGACTACCAGAATAGCTATTAGGCACACAGAGCTTGACTCAGACTTCTTGGCACCAGCACCATCTTCCTGGGTGACTACAAACTTTTGGTACTTGACAGATGAATCCATAGTAAACCAAAGTACACCAATACTAATCAGATGCTACTTTTTATGCTAAATTTTACTTTCCCAAGGTAGTCTGTGTCCGTTGTCAAGTTGAGTAGCTGCTAATTAGATCTTAAAAGAAACTCCAATACGTAGCATACTTAGTAGGCAATAGTTGACAGAAGGTGTGTACACATGCATACCATCATCCCACCCTCCCCCTTATATAGGAAAGCCATGAATAACTCAAAGCTAATATTAAGTATATACAGTGCAAATATTCATTGCAGCACTGCAAGTTCCAATTGTTGGAACATTCATAGCTAACAACCGGCTATAGTTTTAGTTCTGCCACATGTATATAGTACCATCATTCCTTGTCTGAAAATTTAGGATTGAGGATATAAAAATTATTGTAACAACAGCAATAATTTACAGTTCATAGCTATATATTAATAACAAGACCATGCATGCATTATAGTTCATAGAATCTAAAATTTAAATAAGCAGCTAATTAAAGATTGCTAACATTAATTATTAAAATTTTTTTTAATACATAAGATAAATGAAATTCAGTTAACACACAAAAATTACACTGTAAAATCTTAGGTGAGTAGTGTCCACCATTATGTCTCCTCTATCATACCAATTGCCCATTTGGTGTGCCGTGGGAGACAAAGTGGTGGGATCTACCTACTTTTATTTAATCTTGTTATGGATTTCGTAATACTTATTAACATGCATCCATATATTATTATTATAATATGGTCCAGCACAACACATTATAATAATGCTACTCTGCAAAAACTATTGGATCATAATTATTAATGTAGCATGGGTTATCTTAGTTGCACTCACTTCTAGTCACATGAAATGCTGCATGATGAGAAATCACCATAATTATTATTGTTTAATTTGTATACGTATACCATTGTTACATGATAATGATTGTTTCCGTAGTATTGATTGATATGCCTAATACTGCTTTCTATACTTGGCATCATCTAATCTAAGAACGTGACTTATTGATCAATACTATGAAAACAATTGCTGTCACGTAACAATGGCAAGTGAAGGAAAGGATCTGATGATTTCTTGTCAGCATTTTGTAGACTCGCATGTGCTAGAAGCAAGTGCAACTCAGATAACCCACGTTAGATTGATATATATGACCCACCAGTTTTTGCAGTGTGCGTTCATGTGGCTAGGTCTCTGCATAATACAATAAGCAGACCTGTGATGGTGAAAATGATATTCCTCGACAGAAATAATATGGATCATTTTCAGAAATTTGAAGTGTGCCACCAATTCCATTGGACAAGAATAGCATAAAAAGTAGAGCCCGGCAAAGCTTCGCATATCTCTCTTACCATCCTGACCCTGATAGTGTTTGTAATAGCTGTTAAACTTTTTTTATAAATCTCTCCAATGGAATTTGCACTCAGTGCAATAGACGCTACGTCTGACGATTGATTATACGTAATACAGAATCCAACCATGATGACCGATCAGGCAGGCAAGTTTCATTATTGAAGCAGTTCAAATCGTTATCATACCAACCTGGACTTCGGCATTGATGGTGCTCATAATATTATATATGTTGCATTTGACATTGTGGTAGTGTAATCCTGAATCACTGCAAAGTTATACGGTGTTTACAATTGATACGCATGCATAATATTCCAATAGATATTCGGCCAATACAATTAGCTATATTTTTCTATAAATAGACTTACTGCTGCAGCTAGCTACACAATGTCATAATGCTGCAATCATGCAGTATGCAGCTGACGACTTTGTTAATTATAAGAATTGTGCATAGCGACTAATTGCATGCGGTCATAGTTTCATGTTCTTCAGACTCTATTGCCTCAAACATAATTTAAGTGTGATATTGATTCATGCAAACTTCAGATTGGACTCTAGCTGCTATGTTTGTTTTATTATGATACCTTATGTAAACCAGGAGCTGTTTGTTTATGTGAAAGAAAGGTAGGAAACTCAGCTGTGCTACACAAGTTCCTATACATAATATGTCTGCTCAGATGAATAGAAAGAATAGTAGCTATTATAATGTCATGATATTAATTGCAGCTAAATTTCATCTAAAATTATTAAATTTTGAAAAAAAGAAAAGGGGAATATTTATATTATAGCTACAACTTTGACATCTAATAAGATACATCGCTATAATAATTATCATCAGTTTTTAGTTGTTTTTTTCTTCTGATTATTCGATTCAAGATCCAAACTCATAATCCCACACGTCTGAGTGCCGTCAAAGTCGATCCACATCAGCCGTTTGGCATTCAGCTGAAGGGCCTCCATAAGCTCTATAGCAATAAAGATATCATCAGGCTTGCCACCTGCTTTTCCATTGAAAACTTCCTGCAACTTTCGAAGAAAGTTACGATATGCGGTATGAAACGTACGAGATTCGGTGTAACACAGAGTGTCTGGGGGAAGATTTCTTGTGTTGGGGTTAGACCGCATTGGAGCAATTCCCATCGGATTGAAAGAAATTGGATGACCAGAATAAGAATATGAGTTACTGTTGTTGCTCCCTTGCTTAATATGGCGACCGCAGTAGATCTCTTCAAACTTGAAGAAGTGAGCATATGTCGATCTTTTCTGAAATATCCTTGGGCCTCAACGAGCCTGCCCCTTCCCCTTGTGAAACGATGGTATCAATGGCTGCTATGGCGGAATCTTTGTCAGTAATTGCAGACAGGTTTCCAATGAAACTATTAGCGTCCCAAAGCCGCCACTTTACCTGTAATTTTTCTGTTGATGCATCAATCTTTAAATCTGTATCATTTAAGTCAATAATGCAACTCCTTATTTCCTCATAGAATGCACCAATCGTAAAGATATAACTATAATTCTCAGTGTGTGTAGTAGGAAGCTCAATCATCATAAGCACATCATGGATGTGTTGCAATGACAGCTTTTCCAAGGTCACATTGAGTGCAGGGAGAACACAACCTGGAAGGGGACCAGGATACGATGGTGCAATAGTGGGGTAGTCTATTTTAGGAACCGCACCCAGAGAAATGAGCAGGTTTCCAACCAAAACAAAGTGAAACATCTCCTGCATAACAATAAGGCGAATGAGGTCATAAATCTGAATATTGCAATCGTGAGGAATGGAGTAGAGAGTGGTGAGGTAAGCTGGTAGAGTGGACCATTCCAGCCTGAGTGCTGTTTGAAGTTGACGCACCACATTGCTTTTGTTACAAACAAGCTCCACATCTTCTGTAATATCAGCTAATCCTCTCAGATGAGATTTTCTAGAGTATGATAGGAGTGGTCGCTCTTTAAGTATCTCCTCTTCGCTGTTATCATTTGCTGCTCTCTTAATAATATGATAGCATTTGTTGTCTTTAGATATGTTAAAAGGCGAGAGGAAACTAGGATCAAGAAGATGAATAGCACTATCAAACAATATCTTTGTGGTGTTGTTACACCTCTCAGGTAGAATGTTTGGACAATCTTCTTTCTTCCTCAGGTTATAGTTGAACATTCTACCACCAGTCTTTTTTGATTGACCAAATACCCTAGGCAACTGGCACTGGTTGTCATAAAGAGGATTATCGAGCCATTTGAGAATCATTGCTCTTTTCGCTGGAGAGAGGTCACGTGTTGCTGGCATGTATGCAGGATCGTGAAAATCCAACACAAGATTCTTTCTCAAAAGTTCAAGATTGCGTGGTTTGGTCACAGCTTGGTAGTTGCTCAAGTCCAAAATGGTCCTCATCATTGGAGTTAGGCGAGCATATTGCGTAAAGATTGGGCTGACATCCCTCACCCATGTGTATGGGCGGGTGTAATTGACATCCGAATGAGCAAGGTAGACAGTCTGTATATCTTGAAATGCTTGATCTTCATGGCCATCGATGCTATAGTTGAAAAAGTACACTTGGCCATCAATTGGAATGCCATGGTAATCCTGTCATCACCCTTGCACATAGGTTGTCCATAGACACGCAACTGTGGTATATATGCACCCTTAGGCTTTTGGAACTCAAAGGTGGCAATGCCATTCTCATGATCATAGTCTTTGAATTCGCCAACTACCCCATCATAGGGTATAGCAGGTAATTGTTTGAGTGCCATTCTGAGATACAGTGGAGACAGGTTTACCCGGCTGACTGTTATATAGCTACCTCATCTGGATTTTCAGCGCAAGTTGTTTGAATCACAACCATAGGATTATTTTGTAGCAAAGGCACGATATCTCCATCATTAATATAGAAGTCATATATTCCACTCTTTACAGTATAAGTTGCTTTATCTGTGTAATCCTTAAATTCTCCAATAACTTTAGTGACATTTTGAGACTCATCATGAACTGCAAGTTCTAATTTTTCGATATCACGAATGTTTCTATTGTTGTCCATAACCACTGTGGAGCTGAAGTCAACAGATACATGTGCAGTACTGCCTCCATTCTCAACTTGAACCTTAAACGGAGTTGGGCCCAGCCATACGTTGCCCTGAGAATGATTGTGACCTCTGTATTCGCACTCTGTACAGATGTTATAAGTTAAACCCTTTGGTTGAGAGTCTTTCACTGGATGCATTACTCTCTGTCCAGGCACGCAGAGGGCGTCTTCAGTGCTTGGAATTCCAATGACACCTTCTACCCACCCTAGTCCAGCTCTATTTCCAGTATATTTTAATGAATGTAGAGTTATTCTTATGGCCAGGTGATCTTGCTTGGATTCAGCGAGTTTTTCTTTCAAAGTAGAGAGGAATGGAGTTAAATATGTATCACTTCCCCATGTGATGTTGGTAAGAATGGTAGTAGACTGAGCTGAGAAACTTTCTCCTCTAGGTGAATAATTTAATGAGCAGTTGTCTACATCAGTGAAACAGGTGAGCTGATACCAGAGAAAATTGGCAATAACACATGGAGTCCAATTACCGTACAAGAGCACCTCGCCCTCTGCATTTCTGATACCAAAATTCATGCCATATATTGTTGAATGCATTTGGCAGTCTACATCCAAGTCCACCAATTTTGCAAATGGACGATCAATATTCGTCACAATTTCTTGACCAAAAAGGGGATCCCCTTCGCTATTTTCTATCAAACTGCCATTCACTCTTACCATTCCGGTGACTGTGGCATTGTAAAACAAGAAACTGTTGGATCCATAGTCATGTATTTCTGGTGGGTCATTGTATGGTATGTCATGATCCATTCGAAAGTTGCAACGGAAGTTGTTGATGGCGGTGCTGTCGACGCGAAATTCTCCGGCAAAGTGAACTCGGGGGTAATCAAGGTAAGAGCAGACCACTAACTGCAAGCTGTATAGTAACAAGATTAAAAGGTATGGAAATTATAGCTTAGTTACATAACTATATGTGACCCGCTATGGAAAAACCGACCACTCGCGCTAAAATATGATTTTGCAGTAGGGGGTTCGATACTCGACTCAACGTTATTTTTCCGAATTTTTTTTCTTTGGATATTCTGAAAGTATAGTCCTTTGCCCATCCATCTATAAAATTTCAGCGCGATCCGAGCTTGTTTAGTGTGTGTACCGCTCGAAAGAAAGAATGGCGTTCAGTTTTAGCTAGCTACGTGAACGGACCTACAGTGTTATCGATCTATTATAATCTACAAGTCGCGGTTGATCACCATGACGATACCCGCGCTTAGCATAGCACAGTAAGTCAGTAGTGGCCGACTCGAGGCTCTTGTCTTGCTTTCGATCCTACACAGAGTAGCCGCTCACCCTCGTCTCCACGATCGACGGCACCAGAAGTCAATCAAGAAGACAGTTAGTCTCGCGGCGCCGCCCCTTCACAAGAGGAGGAAGGGTCTGGTACGGCGCCGTTACCCAAGTTGTTCTGCTGGAATGCAATTAACATCACGCGTGGTGACGATTTTTTACGCACCGCCACGCAGTGCGGCGAGGAGTTAACCGCACAGAATGTGCCGCAATTATTCAAGTTTACCACGTGGCATGCGGCGATTTTTTATGTACATGTATATAGCTACCATTTTTTGACACAGTATGCCTCATCGATCACCAAAGCAACAAGTCTACTAGCATAAGGTTGCTCTCGAAGCATGTGCCTCAGGACTGAACAACACCAGCTGATATGCACCCCCAGTGACAGAAGCTTTCTTATCCATGTCACTTTCACAATCAATAAAGGCAGCTTTGATACCTTTGGTACTGTAAGACGCCACCTGGTCTTCCATCAGGGCTATGAGAGGAGAAATAACAACCACTATAGCTTTACCACCACCAGACTCGACTACTAACACGAGAGGAAGGAGCATGCGCATGTAGCACAAGCTCTTCCCAAAGCCAGTAGGCAAAGATACTCTCCCTTCTACGAAAGTACACAAATTGTTCACTTGTTCATCTTTCAGCTGGTCATAGCCTACTGACACACCGGCTTTCCTCACAGCTTCAGCGATATCCATGCCGACGTTCCTAGCTACGTACATGTAGCTTTGTGTGTGCACACATATACACTATCGTGGTTGTGGTTACGATGGAGCAAATTGCATACCGCGGTGAAGCGGTAGCCACAACTTATGAATATTCATGTTCCCCAGGATTTCTGGGGAACAGAACAACTCGGGTAACGGCGCCGTACCAGACCCTTCCTCCTCTTGTGAAGGGGCGGCGCCGCGCGACTAGAAGACAGTCCCACCCATCGACCCCACCCCCTAATCATACAATACACTGTCATAATACTGAATTGAATTGTTTACTAAAATCAATATCAATGCCTAACTATCTATGTAGACCAACAGAGCTCAACAGCAGCAGCCCAGTCCTGCCTGAGGGAGCACAACACTGTCTTGAGCTGTCTGAAGACTCAGAGAATCTAAGAGGGAGGGGAGCGGGGAGAAGAGAGAAAGAGATAGATGAAACGGGGGGAGAGGGGGGGGGGAACAGACAGAGAGAGAGAGAGAGAGAGAGAGAGAGAGAGAGGGAGAGAGTGAAAGAGAGAGAGAGAGTTAGAGAGAAAGAGAGAGGAGGTAAATACCGAGGTAAATTACATGGACATACACGTACATTCACGGATAATTTGACATGCATGTTACTTGTATGGTTATGGACGATGATGAAGGAACCAGTACCTGTGCAGCAAACTTATAAACAGCTACTGAGAAGACCTTGTCAATGTATCAGTCTCAGAATCACTATTGAATCAACAGCCACTATCCTCGTTGACATCCACATAAACCCCAGCTCAAATGTGCCAGCTTGGATACATACCTGTCCCACCGTATACTATCTCATGCAAGAGTAGTCGGCTCTCCTTCCTCATGTTTATCACCGACTTTAAGCCCTTCTCTCCTTCCTCCTCCCCCCTCCCCCCCTCACCCCAATTTCTACAAGTACATCATACATGTACATGCACACACACACACACACTCTTCAACATGCACGCAAACTCTCCCTGTTTACTATACATGTACCTTAGCTTTCCAAATCTTAAACAATGAGCAGACTCATCCTCACAGTGACAGCATCACATCCAATCAGTTGGTAGACTCACAGCGCAGTACAGAGCCTTCATTTTCTACAACAAAGGTATAAAAGCTTTTCACAACCTGCACAGCGCAGTACAGAGCCTTCAAAATTACATTTTCTACAACAAAGGTATACTGAGCTTTTCACAACCGTAACTCATACCAAACAGCGCACACAGCTAGCTAGTAAATTCACAGCTACAAATGGCTATCTCATGTGTCAGACTCCTTCGTACTTTGCCAGAAGTACTTCATGTTGAATCACACCCAGGGGTGTTTATTACATGCAGCCTTAGCTATAAGAACAATCATAGACAACTTACGAAGTGTAGAGTCCATCGTTTCTCTCGATATCTTCTCCCTAAGACCAGGACTGCTGTACTGGCGCTCTCTCTGTGGCCATCTTTCCCGGCAAATTCATTATGGCGCTAACCGCGTGGTGTAATACGGAGCGTATACGGAAACATTGAACGTTGAGCTATGTACGTACAAAACGCTCCGTTTCTTGAAAAATTGTGAACTGCATGAGGCACGGGTGACCCGTGTACAATTTTTTGGCCATAACTCGGCTTAGGAAACTTTTTCAAGGGGGGGACACCACATAGGCGACTGTACTTCCACCCGCGACCGGGGTCAAGATTTTGACCGAGCAGATTTTTGCTCTTGACCCCTTGACCGCACCGAAAAACACGCCTTGACCTCTTGACCGGATACAGAATTGCACCGTGACCGTTGACTCAATATACGTATACCAAAGCATAGTATTGTAGCCACGCCCACCCAGTAATATGGGTGCTAGCGCTATATTACCGCATGCACGATTGTTATTATAAGTGACTTAGTCCACGAATAGCAACCACTAGTGGCGGAATATATGGCTGACAAAGCGTCAAAAGAATACTGCTCTTGCTATATAAACGTTATGGGAATCAAGTTTTATACGGGTCTGTCGAAGTTGCATTCGATGATGAATGTTCATCTGCAGAGGGAGTTAGGCAATATTCACGATCCATGCGCCATTAAGGTGACACTAAAATCAGGAGAAATGCTTGGCCATGTAGAAGAAAAGTATGCTAGAGTACTTGCACATATCATGGATGCACATTTGCCTGGGCTAACAATTAAAGCGTAAGTGAAAGAATCTTCAGACTAATTTGTGGTTAATTATTTATAGGTTGTATGCACACATAAGTACATGCATAAGTGGTGGGCAGTATAGTACCAATGGCAGCAATTCACATCGATTTAGAGCAACGGACATCCTTATTTCTCTTTGCATAACTGTTGACCAAGAAGTACATTTGGAAACATTGTTAAGAAGATACTCGACACAAGATACAAAATTTGAGGTAAAAAATAAAACTTTTTACATACAATACTAATATAGTCTTTCTTTCCTGTGCAGATGTACAAACAAAAATAAAAGAATCAAGCTTACTTATTAACAATATAATCAGGCTTCAGTGTACTTTTAAGAGAAGACCTTGGTCTTAGGCCACGTTTTCTAGGCTCACTTTCATTGTCTTTGTGTAATAGTTTTTGTTCATATTGTTGTAATTGTTTATTAGGAATATTACTTGGTAATTCCCAAGTATTCTCTTTCATATCATAGCCGAGCCACTTCACCAAGTATTCATATTGACTTTTATGTGGATTAAATCGTTTATCTACAATTTTTTCCACAATGTATGGATCTGTATCCTCATCTTCTTCAGTGTCCACATTGGTGACATTGTAAAGGTCAGCTGGTTGACAGATGTCTAGATCCAAATGGTATGGGATGTATTCTATCAGATCTGGGATTTCTGTATGATCTAGATTTACACCATCTTTTGTGTTTGATATCAGATGAGATACATTGATATGCAAATTACATGCTGTTTTTAGTAGACCAGATTTCCCAGCTGGAGTGTAAGTAGAGGAGTCAGCCTGATACTCATAAACATTGAGCACGGTAGACAAATTAGGATTTTCCTTAATTGAATTATTAACTGGCTTGCTGGACTCAGATAGGTAGATCACTTGTCCAAGTAGAAAAACTTTGGCTGACCGCAAAACTTTATTTGAGGGGAAAACTGTCCAGTACTGAAAAACAGTTACATTGTGACTTTCTGGAGATTCAGTGTCAAGTGGCAAATTACCAGCTGCAAAGCGTTTGGACCTATCCTTTGATGGCTTTTCTCTATAGGGTTGCATACTTTTTAGGAAGGATTTCACTGAGTTAGTGGTTGGATTATCATCCAATGTTATCACCCCGTCTGTGACGTAATTAGCATATGCTTCCTCAATGTCAGCACTGGTGAGGGTTTGTTCATTCTGAGATTGTGAATTAAGTTCTGAAGCTGGTCCAAGAATGGAGTCCATAGCATCTTGTAGGTCCTCCTCAGACCATGGTGTTATTTCCTGGTTGAGTACTTTAACTAATAGCAGATCAGATGGTGGTGGAGGAAGGGCTAGACTAGGATTATCCCACTCGTTGACCTTTTTAAGTACAGCTGCCATTTGGGGAGCTAATTCAGAAATTGCTACTTTTGAGTCTTCGTCCCCATCTTTGCATGAGTCAGTAAGCTGTTTGGAAAAAGCTTCATATGTACTTGGAAATGCATACTCTTCTTCTGATTGTGTATCACCAATCGAGTGCTTTGCAGAAGTTTGCCTCTTCTTCCTAGATGCTACAATACTATGACCATCAATTTGTTTAAGGTTATGTTCTGCTGTATGAATTTGAGATGTGGAGTTCATTTTAGACAAAAATTCTCGAAAACTGAGATTGGGAGCAGTGATAGGCAGGGATGCAGCACCACCACGAAAAATACCATGAATGGCTTCAATACCCCTATTTCCAGTGTGCCGAAGGCTATAATCTGTGATTGGAAGTTGGTGGAATGCAAAGAAAAGAGCTAGTTGGTGATTAATTCCAGCATGAACTAGCAACTCCTCAGTCATATAATGACTTCTACTTATGAAGTTGTTAGTCAAAGTAAGTTCAGGGACAATTTGTACATATCGGTACCAACGACGCCAAGTCATTAGACCAGCCCATAGACTTCGACACACTTTTGTTGGTGGACCAAACTTATCATTTCGGTAGGGCTCATGAGTCCAAACTGCCGCCTTTAAGTAAAGTTGGGTACCCTTTGATTCTGGTACATATTCAGCAAGCTGCTGGATAGTAGTTGTAGTTAAAATACGAGTGGTTGCATCACAATTTTGCCTAATATGTCGATTAATGTCTGTATGCCTTATTAGTGAGTTTGGATTCCTTGATTTGAGAGTGGCAAGATCCTGAATGCAGGCTGTTTGATAACATTGCAATCCATCACCTGAATTAGATAAAATACCACATACTATTGTAATGTTCTCATTCATAAGGTTTCTAATAACAGTTCGACCTGAATGATCCCAGCAAGGATAAGCAATAGATGGATATGGGGCACGAAACACTGGAGCATAGAATCGAAAACTAAGAGTTGGAAGTCCTATGAAATGGAGTGTTTTATCAAGACAGGTGTATGTAGCAGGTGAAGCTTGCTGCATCAGACCACTTAAGGAATTTGAGGCGGAATCTGTACAGTGTCCGACTAAAGGGAGGTCATACTTAGTGACCCACTTTTCTACCTCTAGCATTAAGCCGAGTATGCACTCTCCAGTCACCCCAGATTTGGCTTCTGGAATGCTACCAACAAGGACATCAGGATACTCGCCAGTGGTGTCACCAAAGTTGAATGAGTACGCTTCTGCAGCGTATTGATCTTGTTTACGTACATTGAATATGTAACGCTGTATATCTTCATTAGATATTGTTGAAATATCATATTCATCACATTTTGGAAACAATCTTACATCTGGAGGGAATGCTTTGCCGATAAGGTGTTTTCCATGGTAAAGTTCGATTGTTCTGACAACCCTTGTACCATCCATACCATTTTGCAATGATTTTCTTTTCACATTAATGTTCTTAATCTTCTCGAATGCCCATTCATTAAGTCCAGGGAGATAATGTGTTGAATCCCTTTCTTTGGCTCTAATTCGCTTAGCTTGGCGTGCACATGGGAGACCCATAATCGGAGCAGTAATAGTGTACATTCTCTCTCCTAGTTTATTACTGTAAAGAACTGCCAAATTGCGTGCTTGCTCATCAGCTCTAAAATATTTCCCCTTTGCTTTCTTTCCAATCCAATTTTTAATAAAAGTTGCATCAAAATCAGTTAGTTTTTTTTCCTCCATTAATGTTATTAATGTTTCTATGAATGGCCGCATTGACTTATGATTATGCCAACTGCTGTGCAGTAGTTTTTCATTAGCCTCAGTTAGAGATGCAATTTTGTCTGATTTTATCTTTTCTGCAACCTTACGTGATTGAAGGGCTACTTGTAAATTATCAGGTGAACAAAACTTGTGGTTTACTCCTGATTTGAGTGCACGGTCACCCTTTGAGCGTGGATTCTTTAAAACATTATTACGCTGTAGACGCCGATTAAGGACAGAACTTTTACCATGTGCTAGTACATTACAGGCATCACATGTGTAAGGGTGATCTCCAAGATCTTTAGCAGTCTTCAGGCATTCACCAAGTGGTGCACGTGGGAGGGCTCGTATTGTACCTTTATAATTAAACCTTTGATCTCCAATTGAAAAACTGATTGTTTCATTTGGAAAGAGCTGATAGTACACTGGCTGATCTGCTATCATTTGCAGCTGTTTTGCTAGTACTGGGTGATTGTTTTTCCATTCAATGTATGTACCACAGCAAGTGCATGTTGTAGCAAATTCTCCACATTCACTAACGTATGTAGTGGCATCTTTACGTCCATCCTCCCAAAGTTTTTTAGCATTTGTTCCACCAGCTACAATGTCATTGTGGAGAATAGAGTACTTTCGATCATACAATCCAAGGCAATCTACTGTATTACCTGTACATACATAGATCAATAGTTTAAATTCTTTCTTAACAAATAATTATTAGATCTCATTGTTATAACATTATGTTTTCCTTTCAGTGGTAGAGTGTGTTAATTACTAAATTAACCCACCTTGGCTATCATCAGGTACAGGTGTTTGAGTGTCAGAATCTGATGCTAATGTTGTGAACTGAGTTGAAGTTGCTACAAAGACATAATAATCAATTGCATGTGTATAATAATATTATTATGATTATGATCTCATAAGTGATATTGTAACACAAGTGATTCAGTGGATGGTTACACTAGCTAAGAGGTGGTTCTAAAGAATGAGCGGATATCTGTCTGCCCACCTTGTGAACTGGATGATGGCATTTGGAGATTAAGTTCTTTCGCTCTTGCTTGCTTGTGGGATGCTGCTTTTCTCACGTGCTGGTTTATATGTTTGGTTTCGGATGATCCTGTCCAACCAGGACACCACTTGCACATTACTCTATCATTAACTGGTTCAATAAACAGTGGTTGATTTACATCTGAAACATCTTCCTTGTCACATTTGCTTAAGATAGTAGTGATGCTCCTCTTTGATTCTGTTGGAATCTCTTCATCATCAACAGGACGGGATTTTCTCTGTGTAGAAGTAAATGTACATAAGCAACTGAATCATGAATAATAATAATTTTGCTAGCGTTATTTTTACTATGATAATCTTAAAGACACACCTTTCGAGACTTAGAAGCAGGGTTCAATTGTGCACTTTCATCTGGATGTGTCACTGCAACACTGACCGGGCACATATCTTCTGCATGTAACACTAGAAATTGGTGTCTGCGAGTACCATGCCATTCTTCCATGAAATTCGTTAGAGCTTCCTGCATGTCACCGTCACTCTCTATTTTCACCTTCCCGGCTATCTCGTCGAAATGGAATAAGTTCAACCGTAATCCTTTGGCTTGTATGTGCGGGAATAAGCTTATTATTTCAGCCTCGACGACATCTGGAGAGTACTGCTGTACGGAATCCACATTGAACCGCCAGACCTTCTTCGTGGAGTGTTCTCCCTCATGCAGTTCAATCGCTACTTTCAGCGTTTTTGCACTGCCTGTCTCCATTTAATAGATTCGTACACTCAAGTTGACTTCATAAACATTGTTGTGGCAGCTACATATACAGCTAATACCATGGTACCTACGCACGTGTCGCTTGCACTTACTTACAGTAGAAAGTAGGCGCGGTTTCGAACCAATTAACATGCCATGTTAATAATAATATGCATGCACACGCCAGTGCGCGGTGCGACGCTGGTGCACGTATTCTTCGTATTATTATACTTCTAGCTCGGTAATATAGCTAGATTAGACTACAAGTTACATTATAAAAGTAAATTTCATTATTAACAATCGTTAAATAATCGATACAATGAGCAGGAAATACACGATCTGGAAAGGACTTTGACCACTTGACCGTCAACGGATTTCCGTCTTGACCACTTGACCACCATCCAAATTTCACCTTGACCACTTGACCTCACTTTGACCCCGGTCGCGGGTGGAAGTACAGTCGCCTATGTGGTGTCCCCCCCTTGTTTTTAGAGCCTGGCTCTTTGACCGTTGAACTCTATAGTAAATTCTGCGTCGACCTATACCCAAAACGCAATTTTCATGAAAAATCGCGAGTGGTCGGTTTTTCCATAGCGGGTCACATATTATACTAAGAAAACTTAATTATTATAAATAAGAGAGTGAAAAGTAAGAGCAAGAATCTGGCTTCTAGTGTTGTACCTTGAAGTAGCTTTTGGTGGCCACCGCAAGGGCGTAGACACAATTTTGAAAGTAGGGGGGCTTTGTGACAACTGCGCGCAAAGCGCGCGAAAATTTTTGATCCTATTGTGTCCAGAACCTTAAAAATGCATTAAAATTAGCCATTTCCAGCAATTATTTCCCAAATTTGTTGCACATTTTTGGCTATCCATGTATGATTACAGTGAATACAACTAGAATTTCATCTAGCTTTAACAATCCCATATATAGTACATAAATTATTGCTCAAAAAGTGGGGGGGCTAAAGCCCCCCCAAGCCCCCACCTGTCTACACCCTTGCACCGTAGCTATGTATATATTATAATTATATTAGCTATTATAACTAAATTTGGTGAAAAGACTCTATAAAAGGAATGGCAAGCCAGGCCAGATTCTCGCTTTTATTTTCCATAAATATCATATTATATAATATCTAGCTACTTGGAGCCATTCACATTAACATATTATTAATTTTGCTTTGAGACCTAAATACTGAAATCCGGCAAATGGATTACTACTATAATATTTAGTTGGTGTACCCCTAACTAATCTACAAGCCTTAGGGCTGTATGAAATATTATATTGCACAACCACTTACTGTAACAGAATTCATGAGGTAAGTATGTGGTTACACATGACATTAGTATACTATTACACTCAGCCCTTATAAGAGCTATACTAGTAAATACTATATAGGTGTGGTATCAATAGGTATACTATGATAGCCATAAAATATGATATTATGTCTGAGTATGAAAATGATTCATGTCTGAGTATGAAATGATTCATGTCTGAGAGTCAAAAATTGACAAAAGCTAGTACATTTCAGAATCAGATTCTATGGTTTCATCGATCCCTGTAGTTGATAGTCTTTAGCACATTGGATAGGCATAAAAAGTTTTGTATGTATCATGACATAATATATAAGGCACTTCCTTAAATTGAAGTGGGAATTGATTATACGTTGTAAACTTTTCCTCCTCTCCAATACCGATAAAAAATTAAGTTGTAGTTAACACTGATCCCTTATAATGTCCTGGACCATACTGAGAACACTATTTGGGGTGTACTAACTGTTTGTATAAGCTTATCCCCACTGTTGCAATGGCCCTACAAGTGTGGTGTCTGAGTCTGACCACTGGGCCATGTACCTATATCAAGTTACTGTGTAGTAGATAGCTGTACCCTAGGGCATTATCTATCCAGTATAGCTAACATTGCCCTGGCATGCAGTACATGGCTTTGATCTACCTCATATGTATATATAGGTGGGAGACAAAAATCATTACCATTTGTATATATAAGGGGAAAAAATACAAGGAAAAGGATTCCAAGGCATGCATGATAAAAGTTAAATAACAAGGATAAGGACACTGCCGCCGGCTGTGAGCCGCCCAAAGGCTGCTGTTGGTTGATAAAGGGCCGCTGTTGGCTGCGACTGACTGCCACTATTCTAATCAATTTTAAGAAAGGGGAGTACCAGCGCCAAGGGTAATAAGTCAGGTGGGGTATCATCCTTATCAATTTTTAGTAGTTTTGATATGGCATTGCATGCAACAACATTAATTTTGTAGTCAGTGTCTATATAGTGGCTAAAACTTTTTATTCTGCTGTCTATATAATAAGATCAGGCAGGATGGCACTCCACTTTTTGAAATTAGGAGGTAGAAGATAGTTTCCACACATGAAAGCTAGCTTGTACGTTTGCAATGACTTCATAAAAGATCTATGAGCAAATTAACCTAGCTACATAGCTACTGCATATTGTTGTTACAATAGTAACTGAAGTACATGTATATTTAGTTTGAGTCTCGCTAGCACCCATGTAACTGTGCGGATGGACAGTTAGCTTTTACTAGAAGTAGCTACTAATCCATGGCCAGTGTATAGCTGTATACAGTGTTATTAATAAGCTAAATGACTCTGTTAAAATTAAAAAAAAATATCATCACACATGTCAAGGAAGAGTGGAGCAGCATGCATATTATGTAGCTAGCTAATAGCTATACTGTAACATTGTTATAATACTTGTAATTTATTAATAATATCATTATAGGCTTACCAGCAAACGGCAATCAAACAATGAAAGGAAAACATTTCTGCATCTCTCAGAAATCGGTTCGCCATCCTCATGGGAGCGGCAGCAATATAATTATAATTGCGCGCCAAGTGCACTAGCTGCGGGTTTTCGCGAGTACTCGGTCTGGTTGATCAGCGCCAGCGGATGAAGCGAAGACTGAAGAGAGTGAAAATACGTTGGACGGTTGGAATAATATCTCTTGCGATCGATTCTAGCTGGACTCCGGAGAAGCAGTCAATTAACGATGATAGCAATATATATACCACAGGCTGCGGGAAGCATAATATTGAATGGGGGGGAATCAGGACCGCGTGCGCGCAAAATTTTAAGCCACGCCCAGAACAACGATGGATAACAGGCAAAAACAGTCCATTTTAAGGAGAGCAGCAAAGAAACTAGCATGTTTTTGACCCAGAACTGATAGAAGGCTATTGCAGACTGGTAGCTAAACAATGATTGAAGTTTATTAATATTAATTATTGTTTGCTTGCTAGCACAAGGCAAAATGGGTGTGTCAGCCTTGAAGAATTCGAAGTGGGGAGCCATGTCCCCCCCCCTCCCCCCCCCCCCCCCCCCGGTTCCTTCGCCTTGGTTAATACCATGCACTGCATGTCTTCGGCGGTATCGTCGGTATCTGTATGGTTACGCGCGCGCGGTGGTGAGCACATGATTGAGAGTGCCGACCCCGTACCATAATATTCTAACTCAGTTGCATAAACTTGATAAAGCATCGAGTAGCTATACGGTTAGCTAACTGAAGTTTGATATCTATAGCCGCATGCAAGGTATTCACGCTGAAATTAGAAGCATGAGTGCAGTAGGCTGAGTATCGGTGTTTCTCCCAGCCGAAGTCTTGAACTTCCTTTAAGGTACCATTTAATTGCGTGGGCGTGAGCGTCAGGAATGGCTAATTCAATTAGCGAATCGTGAAGGGGCGTGGCCGAAGAGGCCATACGAGTGCTTTTGGTCGAAGGTGGGCGTGTCCAGAATCGGCCAGGGACGATTATGCGCGTGTAATTAGCGACCGGAAGTGGCCCCTGAAGAAAAGGCCGGTAATTGCCCACATCAAAGCAAGATCAAAGCATTCTTTCTTAACTATTAACCGCAACGACTTAAAAAAAAAAAAAAAAAAAAAAAAAAGCTTATTAGGCCTAATTAAGCATGTGGGCGTGTTCCTGGCACTGTGTGGAGTGTGCGCGTGTGCGTTAATGCAGGTTTTATTGCTTCCGATTGGGCGTGGCTTCACGGGCCAGTGCTTGGACATCGGCGCCTGGGACTTGGCCTCGGCGATAGGTGGGCGTGTCCCGGAAGCGGTGGTGACCTTTGAACCCCGCGAGGAGGCTTTGGGGGCGTGGCAGGAGGTCAAAGGTGAGGCCATGCCTGTTAATGAGGCACTGTACGGCGGTGCGATCGAGGGGCCTGTACGGCTGGACGGAAGCTGACGATGGTTTGAAGCGGATGTGGTTGCGATGACGTGTTGTTACTCCGCCCACACAGGAAATGAGGTGAGCTCTTGCGTGGGCGGTGTGGCAGAACGGCCTCCAAGTGTTTGTGTGTGTTTTGGCCTTGAGGAAGCTGTGTGTTTTAATTGGGATTGATTGTGGGCTTCCGGTGGACATCCGGTGGTTAGTAGGCACTTGATTGAGAAAGGTGGTCCTTGGGGAACAGGGTGGGGCTGTTTTGGGCGTGGCCTGGCCCCTCCCTTCCGGCTCGGCTTCCGGTCCATGGAGGATATTAAATGAACACTTCCGGCTCTAGCAGCCACACCCCTGAGACCTGTGCAATTAAAAGGGCGTGGTTACACAACATGCACCTCACTAATGACTTTGATGTGGTTTAGGTGTCATATCCCCCACCTCACGCCCACGCAATTTAATGGTACCTTAACTGACGTACACAACTAACAAACTAATTCTTATCATTATAGCTATAATAATTGTGTGTGCATGTGGAGGGGGGTTGGGGGGGGGGGCTGTGGGCGAGTACATCATACTCCACGGGAACTGACAGTTCAAACAGTCAGTAGCTTAGCTATGATAGCTACCTACTTCATGACTGCACGCTGGGCTATCTACATGTATAGCTAGGCTATACACCATTCAGCATAATATTATCTAGCTATAGCTCTAATATAAATCCAGGGCCAGTGTAAAATGACCACTACCCTTGAAGATGATACCTCCACGATTAAGTGATTCCCAGTGGGTGAGTGGGTGGCCGCTATCAGATTTCCTGGTACGGTGGAATGCCAACTACTGCTGCAGCTGTTTGCAACAATATTATCCTCTGTGACGTGGTCGATCTATCACACTAGCTGAGTGCATCATCATAATAATATCATGAGTGGCAATATCATGAGCAACGATCGATATAGTAATATATATATACATGGGCAGCACAATGGACCTTCTTCACTTATCCGACCCTATTCATCAGTGGTAGCTTATAGCTAGCCTCAATACTAGAATCCAGGGCCGCCTGTGCAATAACCAAAACCCTTAACTTAATTAGCTCTTTACTTAGGGGGCTTGTCCAAAGTCCTTGTGGAAAAATTAACGTCATTATGACGTTAGGGGGGGAGGGGGTCTTGGCCCATGACGTTTTACAACTGCACTGTCAGCAGACTTGAGCTTTAGTTGTGATTATGCATTCTTGTGGTTGAACAAGTCTAGACACACCTCCAGCAGTGTCAAAATTTGCATTTTAGTGACAACTGTGTCAAGCACTATGTAGCTAAAAGTGTACACGTAGCTACAGGCAAACAAGAACTGTCAAAGAAGCACAGGTATGCAATGAATCCATGAAGACATAGCTAGCACTGTAGAATACAAGTGAATACCAAATTTATAGAGCAGAATCAGAGTTTCAGTGTTGAATCTATGCTGAAATGCTGTGACGTTAAGAGAGGGGGGGAGGGGGGTAAAAAGTTAACGTCATAATGACGTTAATTTTTCCACAAGGACTTTGGACAAGCCCCCTTAGTAGTAAAATAATTGTGGATCTAAACATAATTCCCTGTGGGCAGCTAGTTAGACTATTGGATTTCAGGAATTTTGGAATGTCAACTGCAGCTGTTCAACATGTAGCTACCATTCCCTCAGTATTATTACCCCGCGCGCATGCGCAAGGGGGTAAAGTAATCGGTCGTGTCGTCGTCGTCGTTAACTTGTTGTCGTTAGCACAAAAATCGACATATCTCGAGATGTAGGCGTCTAAGCGACTCGTAAGCATAACGAATCAATCAAATTCGGCGAAAAAACGGCTTCAGTGTGCGTCAAATTGAGGGATACGATCCACGAGCGTCACAAATAGTGCCTTTTTTTGGCCACCGTAGCCACGCCTATCGACAGTGCCCATCAATGCATGATGCATGCCCATTGTGCTTTCTGCTCATGCGCACAACTAACAAGCCTATGACTGGTAAAGATCGTCGATGTTCTAAAATAATGCTCAGGCGTGAGTCTATAGTGACTGAAATCTCAAGCCCCATGGAATCAATCACTATATAAGATAGCTATACTATTATTACAACAAGATATAGGTACAAGTTCATGTCTTCCTAGTCTGGGTGCAGAGAATGCTGTTTTAAGTGTCACCGGGACAACTAGCTATAAAGCAGCATTTCCATTATTTTTCTCAAGTTCACAAAATTATAGGCATGCACCGAAAGTAAATCTATATAGATTGCGCAATGTGTGCGTGGGGTATGTGCTCTACAGAGCTCTAGTATATGCATGCATGCATGCATCATGCATGCACTGGTCGAAGATTACTCCATAAATCCTCATGACATTGTATAAGTTAATTTAGGACTTATGACTTAAGCTTCCAGCTATTGACATATGAATAATAAAACACTGACACAATTCCACGACAGTGTTTATTCATGCAACTGAGGTAACCCAAACTGGGTTAAAATAACCCTAGCTAGCTAGCTAGGCATGCATGCATGCATGCATGTGGTTGGTCTACTCATAGTGATCATCATGAAAATTAATAGCTATAGCTAGTAGCTAATACTATAATATACAGTAATACCATAGTCCTGTGTTTAAAATCGATAATAATTATTATAGTTATAATTTCTCTTCAGATTGGCAGGGTGGTACTGGTAGTAACATCCGATTCGTTTGTTGGCTGGGCAACATCAACATAGATATGCATTGTGCCATCGATCCTCTTCCATATAACAACATACCTATGATAGTGAAAGGAAAAAGGTATAATATCAAAAATTTACTGACGCTATAGCCTTGCATGATAATTACTATTATAGCTACAGTGCATGGCATAGGAATTTAAATGAGTTTGAAAACCTGGGAGCTCTTGATATCTATTAGCTACACTACAATTTTATACTACGCATCACTTCTCCCAGATATTGTTTGGCTTTCTGGTAGAAAAATGAATTAATTTTATGTTATAGCTATGATGGAATTGTCATAATTATTAATTTTTGCCTGTTATAGGAATTGCATGTGTATAAAGACTTATACTCAGTTACATAAGCAACACAGTGACTGTGACAGTCATGGAATTGCGTCAGTGTTCTATTATTCAGCTGTCAATAGCCATAGTATTATGTCGAAGATTATTCCATAAATCCTCATGTATAAGTTAATTTAGCAATTATGAAGCTTCCAGCTATTGACATATGAATAATTAAACACTGACATGCACAATTCCACGACAGTGTTTATTCATGCAACTGAGGTAACTCAAGTTAAAATAACACTTCCATTTTTACAGCATGCATGCATGCATGATTTCTCATGCCAGGTGGATCAGCCCTGTAGTGCACTACCTATAGCCTATAGCTAGCTATGTACCTTGCTTGGCTGATAATTTCTTTGTTTGCATCATAGAAGTATGAATCACCCCGTTCATACACCATATCCATTGATCCCATTGCACCAACTTCAACCGTTTTGAACTCGAGTGAAGTAGCATGATATTCTTCTAGTTCTTGTTTATATGCATCGGCAACACCTACACATTATGGGATACATTTTATGGACTCTTGTAATACACAGGGTATAGTGGTGTGGAATAACTACATTGGCCACACGCACCACTTCTCCCAGATAGTGTTTGGCTTTCTGGTAGAAAAATGAATTTACAATCTTCAGTGTAATGCTTAACAATCTCATCCACTTTTTCCTCCTCAAAAAGGGTCTTAATTTTTTGGTTGACTTGCATTATCTCCTCCTTTAGCTGGACTTCATTTATAACTAATGCAAGAACAATAATTAACGGTAAACAATTAGCTAGTAATTAAGTATAATAATCATGCACTTACTCATGTCCATTTCTATTAGCGATAGCCTTGCTAGCAGCTATAGATCTATGTTGGATTGACTCAAGCAGAAGCAAAACGTAGTCGCTAATAAACGTCACAATAACTTTGCATTCGTGTATTAAATAAAATGGAGCAGGAGGTGGGTTGACGATCGACGTCATACCGGTACTGGGGTTTTGACGACCCTTACCTGAATGGAGCACGCAACGATCAAGTCTCGCAAGCCACACCCCACAATCCGAGATTGAAGGGTGTGGCTAGCGAGACTAGCAACGCCGTGCCATGATTCCTATCCACAAGGAATAATGGAACGGAGATAATCACGATCCATTTATAGTTACTGTATATACAATTGCACCAGAAAGACAACCAAAGATTTGCACAGATTATATTAGCTGACTAGTTATTATTTATATTAATAATACTAATAGCTAATATTGTTATGGCATGGTTAAAAATGTATCTATAGCTGTAGATTATTAATAATAATTATTATTCTGTCAGCTTTAGCAGCTAAATGTGTCACTGCAGCTTGAAAAAGGCTTTCTGACTGCTACAGAAAAGCAAGTGAGGGTATAAAAGCCGACATCATGACAGCACTGGTCATGAGTGAGGCAATACTGGTGCACGCAACAGTCATCACAAACAAAGTCCCAGCAAGTACAGCCTGGGCCACACATTCCAAAACAATCGTTATCGTACTTCCTAAATGGGCATCGGTCACTTGAACATATGGCACCATTACTGCTGCAACGTACGTTTCGTTGTTGTCGTTGGTGTCCTTTGGAATCAGAGGAAAAGCTGTCTTTGGCTTTGGTTTCTGTAGCACCTGCAATATCTCTGGTAGCTACAAGACGTAGAGCAAACTGGTAGAAACTCATCACTGAGGGATAGTCCATTCCCATGATCCCACGATCACCTAGAGCTTGAGCGGCTTCTATGATCAGTGTAGCTTCGTAACTCATTGCTAGATTATAGAGCACGGATTGACGAGTCTCATTCACTGTCTTGTTGTCGAGCATTTGTAACACATCGTCAGTCATTTTCCCATTCCCAGAGATTATTGACTCCATCAGGCTCTTAACATTTCGTGGAATAACATAATCCTCGTAATCAATATGATCTTGCTGATTTCTTTCCATTAATAAAAAGTCAGTATTGTTCACATCCATCATTGTCATGTTGGAAGCCAGTGGGTGAACAATGTACACAACATACCCTCCAGTAGTTGTGCTGATAGAGAGAACTGCATACGTAGAATTCACAGTGCTACTGAATCGAATACCTCCCTCAGTGCCATAATACTCTCCCTGTAGTTGCTCCTGAGTGACAGTCGTGTCGGAAGACAAGCCACTTGGTGATGGTTGGTCAGATCTGCTGCGAGTAAGGGACAAACCTACTCCAATACCGATGGCTGTACAAATGACAGCGATAGCAAAGAGACTCACCACCACCACGACAGCTGTCAGACACACAGATCTAGAGCTTGAGTTAGCAGACTTTTTGGCACCTGCACCATCTTCTTGAGTGACTACAAACTTCTGATACTTCACAGATGAATCCATAGTAGCTACGTGCTAGCTAACCTGTCTTTGTCAGTAATACTGCTATACTAGCTACTATATTGGAAAAAGGAATATCAAAACTCTATGTAATAGCTGTTAGTAGTTAAAAGGTTGATTGAACATTATGTGGTATGCAGCTATAGCGTTCACTCCCACTTTTACTCAATAATGCTATGAATAATAGTTATTGAATCACATGATTAGCTACCTTGCAAAAATAATATTATTATTATACAATGTCATGAATGCAGTTCAAATATTCATAATCAATACAAATTCCAATTATAACTGTTCAGCAGCTAGTTAATATAATTTTAATCCACTCTGACAACAAAATTATTAAATTTTATGGTTGGACTATTCAAGGGCTGAGGATACAAAACATTATTATCATATATGCTAATGATAAGTATTATGCACTCTCCTGAATTAGACCATAGAGGCTTGTGAGCTATGGATCACGAGCTAATTCCTAATTGTCTCAACATTAAGATTGTCGTAGTCATCATAGTCATAGTTGGGTTCATCTCGAGCATTAGCATAGTACTCTTCAGCATAGCGATAGATGTTGTCAGGTTCATCTCTCACTCTATACTGGTACCTCCTTGCTACGATAGTGAAAGTGATAATTCCGATGAATAATATCACAATGTTGAGAAAGAAGTAGATAAAACCACAGATAGGAAATTTATCACGTGATTTACACAAAGCTGTTACTGGTGTCAGCACTGCAAGTACTCCAATCAATTGAAAGATTCCTTTGATAGCGAAAAAAGTTCCAATCAAAAAACCTTTCATTGAATGGGGGCTTTGGGCACATATGAACTCGAATGTGGCAATATTTAAAAGCATAAAGCCAACAGCATTAAGACTACTTTGAATTATGAGAAAATGAGCATTAATACTGAAGAGACTGTTGATCATGGAACATGACCCAAAATCATCATAATATTCTGTTGTACAGTCATAACTAAAGGTGCCCATTAGTAAGGTGCACAAGCCAGAAAGAAAAAACATTACCATCCCTATTCCCATTCTTTTGAGCATCCCTGGAATGTAGTCCTGGATGAAGGGACGAAGCAGGAAAAGGTACAGAGGGATAAGGACAACAATTATCAGTGGGGTCAAGCAACCGGAGGAGTAGAAATTGATGAATTTATAATTATAATTATAGGTTCCATTACCAGGATAATAATCGTCAAATTCAGCTATAGATGGAAGAATTGCATGTACAGCAATATCTGCAATGAATGTTGGTCCAGTGGACAACAAAACACATTCAATTCCCACAAAAGCCTTTACATTCTCAACATCTTCATTTTTAAAAGGCCCTCCATATTTCTCCTTGCCCAAGTCAAGTCGGGAGGGAAGCTCATCCTCACAGTAGGTGAAGGCACTGCGACGAATTGGATTACTGTGATCTTTGGCAAATTTAAATACCTGATAGACTAATTTGTAGGGATTTCTGGAACCAGAGTCAATTAAAAACCATCTGCGGTTAGTATACTTTTGTATGCATAATGTGATACCAAGAAGAAAAGGTGCTAAGACAGGACCAAGCACAACTAAGACTGTCATAAAATTATTGTATACAATCGGTAATCTTATAATAAGAAACCCTGCATAGATAGTCCATACATACCAATAGATATAGAGAATTGAATCATCGGCTGGAGCATCATGAAGCTGGTCCATTCCATATTGAATCACGTTAGCATTGAAAGCTACAAGACTACAAAAGAGAAGTATAACTCCGAATACAGCAGGAATGCCAAAGACAACAAAGAGTACAACAGATGCAGTAATTTGAAGTGCATCTAGAGAGCTAGGCCAAGCGTCAATGACAGGAATATGACCTATAATAATCAGACCACCTAACACTATCATTAATATCAAAGTCCACATAATAAAGCATAAACTATTGACAACAGTTTTGTGCCTTCCCCATCGAATGTCTGCCAGATATCCAGCAAGAGGGTAGAAGAGAAAAACAAAAGCATTAAGACCATACAAGGTACTCCTAATAATAAGACTTATAGTACCGGTGTTGTACATATAATCATACACAGAAGTATAGATGGTGGGATCCATCAAACTAACCAGACCAAATGCAATTATCAAGTTCCACACCAAGATTATCAGTGCTGCCTTTGACGAGCACAAACAAAAGTGCCGACTTCTAAACTTTGATTTTACCTTCATACAACATCCACTGCCAAGTAATGGAGTATCAGTCTCTTCTTCATACAAATTGCTTATCAGTGGTGTATTCTCCCCTCCATCCCTTAGTTTTAGACTAGTATTTTGTCTCCATGGTTCAGTCTCAGTAGGCACTACTTCTCTCTGCCGAGGATCTTGAGACGACATCAATACTGAGTGGTACTAAGATAAAGTTTATGCACACACAATCTCTAGACAGCTCCAAGCCTAGATGGCTACAGTGTATTGCAAGTCGGCCTTACAGCATATCTTATGGGGGGTGGATAGTATCAAAAGTACACTATGGCTTCTAGTGAGTTGTGGTCAATGAACAATAATTATGATAAGCCCATGTGCAGGTTGTAGTATTACAGTCTGATCTATATATAGGACATAGTCTATAGTATACAATCTGATATATAAATATATATAAATATATAATATATATATAGAGACATAGTCTATAGTATAGAGTGTGATCTATATATAGACATAGTCTGCTGCTTTATCAGCTAATAACCACAATAGACCTATCACAATTATGTCATAAAATAGGAAATTTCCGGATATCTCCGTACACGGACATATACCCCCGCCGCTGTATTTAAGATGACTACTAATGCAAAATGGAGGTAGTACTTAACGAAGAACCGATGATTCCACACATCATAAAATGTTGTAATAACCATTTAAATTTTTAGTAACTGAATGATATCACCAATAGCATGAATGATGCCGGCCACTATAACTTGAGGATCATCTCCATCAAATACATGATCAAAGGCAATAACAACTAGCTAGCTGGCTGTAGAAGATAAAGCAAGTGATGGGACCTGAAGACTTAGCTAGTGATGTTATGTAACTTGGAACAGGAGAATACGAGATAGAGTACAGTGGAGTGTACCAATAATCACCATCTCTAGTGGTGAAGCCGCGTAGTAAGGGCAGTGACACAATCTCCATATCTATATCAATGGTAGCACAATAGCCTGCTGATAAATATTATAGGCCGTGTTATTGTAACATATCCTGCAGCATAGTAATATTAGACATTTACAAGACTGGGTTTCCCGGTCAAAAATAGAACCATGATGGGCACTCGTCTTGGTCATAGCTCACTAATTCTTGCTGCTGCCAGGCTGGTCCAATCGGCGATCAAGAACGACTCTTATTGTAGTGCCCATGCATAGGGCAGGCATTGCATTCAAAATCAGCAAGACTCCAATCATAATCAGGATTCGCTATTACTATAATAGTATCTCAATAATTACTCATGCACATATACGATAATTTGAACAATCACTAGGCTAGGTTTAGCATAATAAAGTCTGAACCACTTTATATTTCTTAACTGCCAATGCAGGATGAACTACAAGCTTAAACTTGAGAATCAAGATAGCTAACTTAATAAAAGCAATTATTTCATTCCTCACTTTGTCTTACGCCTGATAATTGGAGTTTTGTTTGCAGTGCAGAATGATTATGATAATGCAACAATCAATCATCGAGGCTACAGGATCCCTGAACAATGTACTTAGTATTATAATGGCTCCAAACATGCTAATGTTGGGCCATTCAGAGAATGTTTATTCAGAACCATTATGGCAGAAATACTATATGACATTTCTTGCCATGAATATAAGCTTATAATGGCACAACATGGGTGTTAATTGTGGTTGGGTATGTATGCATGATCTCCTTATTCTTATTTAAGACTCTAAAATTGATAATAAATTTAATTGTCCCGAGGCCCACTGATGTTGACTTGTGATACTACAGAATTATTATGTGGATATAATATTGACATTGTTGTTAAGATTTCTACAGCGATTTCCTGGCAACCGCTATTCAATCTGGTGAGAAACCATTGCAGATGTGGTTTAAACACGTGGCTAACTAGGAAGCTAGTGTGTTTGCACAACTAGATTAATCAGCTACTCCCTATATTTAATACAAAGAGACTAACTTTGAGTGTATGATATTGAACACTATTCTTTGATCTAGCCATTGTAAAAAATGGGCTGTTATATAATATTATTTCAGGAGCATATGAACTGCCCGAAGGGCAGTGAAGGAGCGTCCAACTGTGTGTCATATGTGTTAGGCGAAGTTCATTAGCAATACTTTACCTTATATGGAGTGGCCAGCTGTAGGGTATTTCCATTGGTTAAGCTCTGACCTATCTCCATAGTGATTGCACCACCCTGCCCGTAGTACACAGTCTACAACCACACTACAGACTAAGTCAATTAGCTAGTACAGTGTGGCTTGTACAATTTAAAGTAATCTGCTGTGCACTGCACCAGCTGCACGTTCTAAGTAAGGAAGTGTAGTCTTAAGTACTTCGCCTAACACATACTACAGCCAAACCTATGGTAGTCTTTGCCACCCTTTGGGCGGCTCATATGCTCCTGATTATTTCAATCATGTAGCTTGTAACCAATGGCCCTACTAGCTAAGTAATAAATAAAGATCGTGGAATGATAATTAGTAATTCACCACCTGATACATGATATCAGTCACCCTTTATTGTGGTCAGAAACCTGATCAATACATGTCATGGTAGGGACATGCTACAAGTGCACCCAGGCATGCATGTACTATTTCGAGTCGGGTGCATTTAACTAAAATTAATTATTGAGTGTGCATGTACATAATAATTGTTATTAGTACATGTAAGAGTATTGTATATCATATGACATTGTATCAGTCTGTATACAGGCAGGAGTAGATTAGATAGGAGTGTCAAGATATGTTGATAGCGAAAAGCAGCCTTGATTGCGATTTGTCTACGTCATCCTACCTGAACGCTACTACTACGTTTGTATAGTTAAGTTCAACACTCCTTTCTAATCTACTCCTGATACGGAGCAGCCTAGTCATGCATACGTTTTACTCGATCCCTGATTTGTACTTAATATTTAAGAGTACTATAATTAATTGAGATGGAATCGCAGATCATTTTTAGCCAATAATCATGATGCTGATAGATAAATCATGCTCAAACCTGAAATTTCACTCTTTCAACAAATTATGCAATTAACTTATTCCACTCGAGTACCATTCTATTAATTATTATTATTATTATTAATTTTAATGACAGTAGAGGCCAGGAGGCCCAATAGTCAGCATAGTACAAGCATTATAAAAAGAGATAATGGCAGTTAATGAGAGTTAGTGAGAGTGTGCTCTTTTTTCAAAAGCTACTGAAATGAATTTACTGAGCAAGTAGATTAAGTGTTTGTCGTTACTACGTGACATAAATCTCCATTTATCAATATCTGTGAGGTAGGGGAAACTTTTGTTTATTTGTTTACTGTAATCAAAGAATTCTTGCCTTTCCTGCGTGTATAGACTGCAACTGAACAAAAAATGGACTTCATCTTCGATTGCTTGCTCTTCTGAACAAAACCAACAGGTTCTTTCCTGGACAGGTAGAGGAGCTGGAAGATTATATCGGCCTGTCTCTATCCGCAGTGCGTGTGCGCTAATTCTTAGTCTGGTATGTGGGACTCTCAAGTACGGGGGGAGGGTCAGGTACATTTCCCTGTGGAACTCGTTTTTGATCAGCCTATACGACCGAAGTTTCCCAGTTGAGTCCCTGAGCCCTTCTTGCCAGCACTGTATGTACTGATCAATGAGGCGTTGCTCTAATTGCGCTGTGAATTCTGTTGGGACCACACCAGAGGGACGGTTCCATACTTGTGAGAACCCAGAATTGTTGAGGGTATTTTGGATGAAGCTTACCCATTCATGGGACTCGGCTTTTGCAAGTGCATAAGCATCTTTCACCAACTCAGGGGCATCCCAGTCTGTGGTTACTCTGAGCCAATACTTAATCATTGAAATTTTTCGCTTGATCATTAAAGGGGTTCTTCCTAGTTCACCATAGCATGCTAAATTGGTAGCTGATCTGGGAACTCCCAGGGCAAACTTACAGAAGCGTTTGTGCAAAATTTCGAGCTCTTCAGCAGGGTAACAGCCCCACACTACGTTACCATATTCCAGAACAGGTCTCACTAGTGCATCAAATAAGTAACAGAGCAATGATGGCTCTGGGAACGCTAATTTCGATATTGCTCGGAAGAGTGAGAAGAGAGCTTTACTTGCTTGATTAGCTAGTGTGGAAATCGCTGGCTTGAAGGAACCATTACTGGAGAGGACAATTCCGAGATACTTATAGCTGGTGGCATATTCAAGCTTCATACCATCCAGAGTGAGTGGGACTTGATGGACATGTTGCTTTCTATTGAAAATCACAACTTTAGTTTTGTCTACATTGATATTCAATTTCCATGATTTGCAGAATTCGGTCAGCCTGTCAATCGACTCTTGAAGACCCTTGTTGGAGTCAGCAAGTAGAACTACGTCGTCTGCGAATAACAAGAGCTGCACTTTACGGTTAGCAAGAGTTATATTACCTGCCACATTCGATGAGAGGTGGGATTCTAAGTCATTGATAAACAAGCTAAATAAAAGAGGACTAAGGTTGCAACCTTGTCTTACACCCTTTAAACACGGGAAAGAGGAGGAGGTGTTGTTGTTTATGGTGACTCTTGAAGTGGCATTTGCATACATTGATTTCAGTATATTTAGAATTTTAGTGCTCACGCCCATGGAGGCAAGTTTTTCCCACAGCAATTTGTGATTTACTGAGTCGAAAGCCTTAGCAAAGTTGATAAAGCATGTGAATAACGGCTTTTTTCTCTTCTTGAAGGATTGGATTGCTGTTGCAATGACAAAAACTGCATCTGTTGTCTGCCTTCCTTGTCTAAATCCAAATTGTGATTCACAAAGTTTGCCATTAGCTTCGGCCCAGTCTAGTAGCCTGTTCCTGAGAATTGTAGTGAATACTTTTCCCATTACTGGAAGCAGTGTAATTCCCCTGTAATTGCTAGGGCATTTCCTGTCACCTTTCTTTGGTATGGGCTTGATTGAACCTGAGCTCCATATTTCAGGATACGCTTCCTGTTCAAGCAGCTTGTTAAACAGTGCAGTAGCAAACGTTACAAGTTGGTCGTGGAACATCTTAAAGACTAGGGGAGGAAGGCCGTCCAGACCCAGCGCTTTATTCTTTTTCAGGGCTTTCAAGGCGGCTCTGACTTCCATATTGTCAATAGGTTCATCCAGAATAGGGACTGTGTGTGACCTCGGGGCAGAAGGGTTGATATCACTATCCTCGGATTTGTCATCTAGGAGGGACTTAAAGTATTCTCCTAAAACATCTACAGAAATTGGAAAAAAATCCAAATCTTAATTTTAAGAGAGTTGCATATTCAGTCCTAGGCCTTGTTCCTAGCTCTCTGTGATTAATATTTGATCTAATTAATATCACCTGATTTATTTAGTTGTCAAGCAGTATAGATGATGGATCTGTAGAATATTATATTTTCTATGATAGTTGGCTCAATTAAAAGTTGCTGGATCAATGGAGGATTAACATAATCAATGTCGCCTAAATCGTTTCTGTGGTGATGATATTTATATTTTTGACAGAATATTCTGCAGACTTTTCCAAGACTATTAAACATCTACTATTATACAATGTGAGTCATGAATGCAGTTCAAATATTCATTATTAGTACAAATTCCAACTATAACTGTTCACTCTGACAACAAAAAATTTAGACTATTCAAGGGCTTAGGATACAAAATATTTTTCAATGCTAATGCTAAGTATCATGCACTCTCCTGAATAATTATTAATTAGAGGCTTGTGAGCTACCATGCACGAGCTAATTCGTAATTGTCTCAACATTAAGATTATCGTAGTCATCATAGTCATAGTTGGGTTCATCTCGAGCATTAGCATAGTACTCTTCAGCATAGCGATAGATGTTGTCAGGTTCATCTCTCACTCTATACTGGTACCTCCTTGCTACGATAGTGAAAGCGATAATTCCGATGAATAATATCACAATATTGAGAAAGTAATAGATAAAACCACAGATAGGAAATTTGTCATGTGATCTACACCAAGCTGTTACTGGTGTCAGCACTGCAAGTACTCCAATCAGCTGAAACACACCTTTGATAGCGAAAAAAGTTCCAATCAGAAGACCTTTCATTGAATGAGGGCTTTGGGCACATATAAATTCGAATGTGGCAATATTTAAAAGCATTAAGCCAACAGCATTAAGAATGCTTTGAATTATGAGAAAATGAACATTAATCTTGAGGAAACCAATCACAGAATATATCCAACAATCATCATACTCTAGATCTGATGTACACTTATGACTAAAGGTGCCCATCAGTAAGGTGCACAAACCAGAAAGAAAAAGCATTACCATCCCTATTCCCATTCTTTTGAGCATTCCCGGAATGTAGTCATGGATGAAGGGACGAAGTAGGAATAGGTACAGAGGGATAAGGACAACAATTATCAGTGGGGTCAAGCAACCAGAGGAGTAGAACAAATCGATAATGGTCCAGGATGTATCATATTCATAGCCTCCACTACCAGAATAATCATAGTTTGAGTCATGATCATAGTTATACTCTGCTATAGATGGAAGAATTGCATGTACAGCAATATCTGCAATAAATGTTGGTCCAGTGGACAATAAAACACACACAATTCCCACGAAAGCCTTTACATTTTCAACATCTTCATTTTTAAAGGGACCTCCATATTTCTCCTTGCCCAAATCAAGCCGGGAGGGAAGCTCATCCTCACAGTAGGTGAAGGCACTGCGACGAATTGGATTACTGTGATCTTTGGCAAATTTAAATACCTGATAGACTAATTTGTAGGGATTTCTGGAACCGGAGTCCATTAAAAATGATTTGCGATTATATTTTTGTATGCATAATGTGATTCCAAGGAGAATAGGTGCTAAGCCAGGACCAAGTGCAATAAAATATGCCATATTATAGAATACAATCGGTAATCTTACAATAAGAGACCCTGCATAGATAGTCCACACATACCAATGGATATAGAGAATTGAATCATCAGTTGGAGCATCATGGAGCTGGTCCATTCCATATTGAATCACGTTAGCACTGAAAGCTACAAGACTACAAAAGAGAAGTATAATTCCAAGTACAACAGGAAGACCAAAGACAACAAAGAGTGCAACAGAGGCAGTAGTTTGAAGCGCGTTTAGAGAACTAGGCCAAGTGCCAATGACAGGACTAATACCTATAATAATCAGACCACCTAACACCGCTATTAATATCAAAGTCCACATAAAAAAATATAAACTATTGACAACAGTTTTGTGCCTTCCCCATCGAATGTCTGCCAGATACCCAGCAAGAGGGTAGAAGAGAAAAATAAAAGCATTAAAACCATATAAGGTGCTCCTAATAATAAGACTAAAAGTACCGACGTCGTACATATAACCATACACAGTAGTGTAAATGGCAGGATCCATCAAACTAACCAGACCAAATGCAATTATAAAGTTCCAAAACAAGATTATCAGTGCTGCCTTTGACGAGCACAAACAAAAGTGCCGACTTTTAAACTTTGATTTTACCTTCATACAACATCCACTGCCAGGTAATGGAGTGTCAGTCTCTTCTTTATACGAATTGCTTATCAGTGGTGTATTCTCCCCTCCATCCCTTAGTCTTAGACTAGCATTTTGTCTCTGTGGCTCAGTCTCAGTAGGCACTACTTCAATATCCATCTGCCAAGGATCTTGAGACGACATCAATACTGAGTGGTACTAACACAAAGTGATATTTAAACACAATCTCTGGACAGCTCCAAGCTTAGATAGCTAGTTAACTTCAGATTATCACAAAACAGTTAAAAAAGTAATTGCCAGATACTTGCATGTATTATACTTACCCTCTGGTGCCCACAGGTGCAATACCACCCACTTTTGCTCACAGGTGCAGTACCACCCACTTTTTTGAATGCCAACCACATAATGGATAAAATAACCACTCAGTTTGAGCACAATACCATCATACAACATCCACAATAGCCATTGTCATTCTTAAGGATTCATTTGTGTTAGTATGCTTAGTAGGCACTTTCAAGATACCCGTGAATAACAATTATTATGTTGCATTACATGGAACCTGAAGTGATGTTAATTTGGAACAGGAGAATTACGAGATAGAGCACAGTGAGTGGGAACATTTCCAGAAATAGAAACAGTGGTACCCCATACCAAGCACCGGCACACTCAGTGCATTCAAAATACTGAAAACCAACTGATGTGGTGGCAAGTCCATACCCATCTTTGCATTCGCTGCACAGTCTGCCTTTCTATTCAGTGGTCCACACAAGCTGATGTTGACTTGTGATGTCCTACTAGCTAAGTGATAGATAAAGATCGCGGAATGATAATTAGTAATTCACCACGTGATACATGATATCAGTCACCCTTTATTGTGGTTAGAAACCTGACCAATACATGTCATGGTAGGGACACGCTACAAGTGCACCCAGGCATTCATGTACTACTTTGAGTTGGGTGCGTTAACTAAACATAATAATAGTAGCTAATATTATTAGCTAGTGCATGTAAGAGTGTTGCATGATATTGTAGATTAGATAAGAACTACATGCAAATACGTTCCGGGAGGAAGATGTAGATAATACATGAGTAAATGAATCTGAGGTCATGTAGGTGAGTACAGCGAGTGTGTCCCACCCAAGCCACCATATGCGTAGCACCAGCTGCAGCATACAGTTGTACAGCTGCAGTCTGGGTTTACAGTACAAGATGTTTAGTTATAGCGAATGGCAGCCTTGATTACGGGTTGTCTATGTCATCCTGCTGGAACGCTATTACTAACTATGTTTGTACAGTTAACCAAGGGCGTATCCCTTGCCTTTCTAATCTACTCCTGATACAGGGCAGCCTATAGTCATGCATATGTATTTCGATCCCTGATTTGAAAATTAATTAAGATGGAATCGCAGATCATTTTTAGCCAATGATCATGATGCTGATAGTCAATGTGCTCAAACCTGAAATATCACTCTTTCAACAAATTGTGCAATTAACTGAGTACCATTCTATTAATTTTAAGAGAGTTGCATATTCAGTCCTAGGCCTTGTTCCTAGCTCTCTATGATTAATATTTGATCTAATTAATATCACCCGATTTATTTAGTTGTCAAGCAGTATAGATGATGGATCTGTATAATATTATATTTTCTATGATAGTTGGCTCAATTAAAAGTTGCTGGATCGATGATAGTCAATGTTGCCTAAGTCATTTCTGTGGTGACGATATTTACATTTTTGACAGAACATTCTGCAGACTTTTCCAAGACTATAATATTCAAAATCTACTATTATACATTGTCATGAATGCAGTTCAAATATTCATTATCAGTACAAATTCCAATTATCTAAATAATAACTGTTCACCAGCTAGTTATAATTTTAATCCACTCTGACAACAAAAACCTTTAATTATGGTTGGACTATTAAAGGGTTGAGGATACAAAACATTATTATCCTATGCTAATAATAAGTACCGGGTATTATGCACTCTCCTGAATTAGACCATAGAGGCTTGTGAGCTATGGATCATGAGCTAATTCCTAATTGTCTCAACATTAAGATTATCGTAGTCATCATAGTCATAGTTGGGTTCATCCTGAGCATTAGCATAGTACTCTTCAGCATAGCGATAGATGTTGTCAGGTTCATCTCTCACTCTATACTGGTACCTCCTTGCTACGATAGTGAAAGCGATAATTCCGATGAATAATATCACAATGTTGAGAAAGTAGTAGATAAAACCACAGATAGCATGTGATTTACACAAAGCTGTCACTGGTGTCAGCACTGCAAGTACTCCAATCAACTGAAAGATTCCTTTGATAGTGAAAAAAGTTCCAATCAAAAAACCTTTCATTGAATGAGGGCTTTGGGCACATATAAACTCGAATGTGGCAACATTTAAAAGTATCAAGCCAACAGCATTTAGAAAGCTTTGAATTATGAGAAAATGTACATTAATGTTGAGGAAATCAATAATTAATATATTCACTTCATCAGTTTCATGTCTGAATGCACCCATCAGTAAGGTGCACAAGCCAGAAAGGAAAAACATTATCATCCCTATTCCCATTCTTTTGAGCATCCCCGGAATGTAATCATGGATGAAGGGACGAAGCAGGAATAGGTACAGAGGGATAAGGACGACAATTATCAGTGGGGTCAAGCAACCAGAGGAATAGAACAAAGGTGTATCATATTCATAGCCTCCATTACCAGAATATTCATTGTAGTCTGTGTCATAGTCATATTCTGCTATAGATGGAAGAATTGCATGTATAGCAATATCTGCAATAAATGTTGGTCCAGTGGACAACAAAACACATACAATTCCCACAAAAGCCTTTACATTTTCAACATCTTCATTTTTAAAGGGTCCTCCATATTTCTCCTTGCCCAAGTCAAGCCGGGAGGGAAGCTCATCCTCACAGTAGGTGAAGGCACTGCGACGAATTGGATTAGTGTGATCTTTGGCAAATTTAAATATCTGATAGACTAACTTGTAGGGATTTCTGGAACCGGAGTCAATTAAAAACGATCTGCGGTTATATTTTTGTATACATAATGTGATACCAAGAAGAACAGGTGCTAAGCCAGGAACAAATACAAACGAGGATCTCACTGAGAACACAAATGGTAATCTTACAATAAGAGACCCTGCATAGATAGTCCACACATACCAATAGATATAGAGCACTGAATGATCAGTTGGAGCATCATGGAGCTGGTCCATTCCATACTGAATCACATTAGCATTGAAAGCTACAAGACTACAGAAGAGAAGTATAACTCCGAATACAGCAGGAAGGCCTAAGACAACAAAGAGTACAACAGAGGCAGTAGTTTGATGTGGCTCTAGAGAACTAGGCCAAGTGCCAATGACAGGACTAATACCTATAACAATCAGACCACCTAACACTGTTAATAATATCAAAGTCCACATAATAAAACATAAACTATTGACAACAGTTTTGTGCCTTCCCCATCGAATGTCTGCTAGATACCCAGCAAGAGGGTAGAAGAGAAAAACAAAAGCATTAAAACCATATAAGGTACTCCTAATAATAAGACTTATAGTACCGACGTCGTACATATTAATATACACAAAAGTGTAAATGGTGGGATCCATCAAACCAACCAGACCAAATGCAATTATTAAGTTCCACACCAAGATTATCAGTGCTGCCTTTGACGAGCACAACCAAAAGTGCCGACTTCTAAACTTTGCTTTTACCTTCATACAATATCCACTGGCAAGTAATGGAGGATCAGTCTCTTCTTCATACAAATTGCTTGTCAGTGGTGTATTCTCCCCTACATCCCTTAATGGTCTCAGACTAGCATTTTGTCTCAGTGGTTCAGTCTCAGTAGGCACTACTTCAGTATCCATCTGCCGAGGATCTTGAGACGATATCAATACTGAGTGGTACTAAGACAAAGAGTTATGCGCACACAATCTCTAGATAGCTCCAAGCTTAGCTATATAGATAGCTACAGTGTATTGCAAGCCGGTTGGCATGTCTATACATGGTTTCTGGTGAGTTGTGGTCAATGAACTTGATATAATTATGACAAGCCCACCTGTACTGTGCAGATTGTGTATTTATAGTATACAGTCTGATCTATACATAGACATAGTCTATATTATTGTACAGTCTGATCTATATATAGACGTAGTCTGCTGCTTTATCAGCTGACCTGTACCCGACTAATAACCGCAAAAGATCCGTTACAATTATGTCATAAAAAATTAATGGGAAATTTCTGGATATCTCCGTACACTGACATACCCCTGCCGCCATCTGATTACTAATGCGAAATGGACATAGTACATAACGAAAGAACCGAAGATACCACACATCATAAAAATAACATAATAACCATAATCACCAATAGGCTAAGCATGTCATTGAATGATACTGGCCACTAACTTCAAGATTATCTCCATCAAATATATGATCAAAGACAATGACAACTATAGCTAGCTAGCTGGCTGTATATAGAAGACAAAGTAAGTGATGGACTTAGTGATGTTAACTTGGAACAGGAGAATACGAGATTGAAGTTGAGAACGCAGTGGGGTGTACCAAAAATCACCACCTCCAGTAGAAATGGTGAAGCCGTAGTAAGGGAATTCACGTGACCTAGTGATACAACCTCCATGTCTATATATCAATGGTAGCACAATAGCCTGCTGATGAAATAGGCTGTGTTATTGTAACATCCTGCAGCGTAATAATATATTAGACATTTACAAGACTAAATTTCCCGGTCATAATAGAACCATGGTGGGCAGTCATCCTGGTCATAGCTCACTAATTCTTGCTGCTGCCAGGCTGGTCCGATCAAGAATGACTCTTGTTGTAGTGCCCATGCATAGGGCAGGCATTGTATTAGAAATGAGCAAGACTCCAATCATAATCGCTATTACTATAATAGTATCTCAATTACTCATGCACGTATACGATAATTTGAACAATCACTAGGCTAGGTAGGTTTAGCATAATAAAGTCTGAACCAGTGTCCTCTTTATATTTCTTAACTGCCAATGCGGAATGAACTACAAGCTTAAACTTGAGAATCGAGATAGCTAACTTAATAAAAGCAATTTTCATTCCTCACTTTGTCTTACGCCTGATAATTGGAGTTTTGTTTGCAGTGCAGAATGATTATGATAATGCAACAATCAATCATCGAGGCTACAGGATCCCTGAACAATGTACTTAGTATTATAATGGCTCCAAACATGCTAATGTTGGGCCATTCAGAGAATGTTTATTCAGAACCATTATGGCAGAAATACTATAATAATTATTATGACATTTCTTGCCATGAATATAAGCTTAATGGTACAACATGGGTGTTAATAATAATTATTATTATTATTGTGGTTGGGTATGTATGCATGATCTCCTTATTCTTATTTAAGACTCTAAAATTAATAATAAATTCTCCCCTGGCCCACTGATGTTGACTTGTGATACTACAGAATTATTGTGTGGAAATAATATTGACATTGTTGTTAAGATTTTTACAGTGATTTCCTGGCAACCGCTATTCAATCTAGTGAGAAACCATTGCAGATGTGGTTTAAACATGTGATTAACTAGGAAGCTAGTGTGTTTGCGCAACTAGATTAATCAGCTAGCTACTCCCTATATCAAGAGGCTAACTTTGAGTGTGTGATAATATTATTGAACACTATTCTTTGATCTAGCCATTGTAAAAAATGGGCTGTTATAGCTAATAATATAATATTATTTCAGGAGCATAGCTATGAGCAGCCCGAAGGGTTGCGAAGGAGCATCTGACTGCTTGTCAGATGTGTTAGGCGAAGTTCATTAGCAATGCTTTACCTTTTATGGAGTGGCCAGCTGCAGGGTATTTCCATTGGTTAAGCTCTGACCAATCTCCATAGTGATTGCACTGCCCTGCCCGTATTACACAGTCTACAACCACACTATACAGACTAAGTCAATTAGCTAGTACAGTGTGGCTTGTACAATTTAAAGTAATCTGCTATGCACCGCACCAGCTGCACATTCCAAATAAGAAAGTGTAGTCTTAAGTACTTCACCTAACACATACTAGCTACAGCCAAACCTATGGTGGTCTTTGCTGCCCAAAGGGCGGCTCATATGCTCCTGCCATGATTATTTCAGTCATGTAGCCTCAACCAATGGCCCTACTAGCTAAGTGATAGATAAAGATCGTGGAATGATTAGTAATTCACCACCTGATACATGATATCAGTCACCCTCTATTGTATTCAGAAACCTGATCAATACATGTCATGGTAGGGACATGCTACAAGTACACCCAGGCATGCATGTACTATTTCGAGTCGGGTGCATTTAACTAAAATTAATTATTGAGTGTGCATGTACATAATAATTGTTATTAGTATATGTAAGAGTGTTGTATATCATATGACATTGTATCAGTCTGTATACAGGCAGGAGTAGATTAGATAGGAGTGTCAAGATGTTGATAGTGAATAGTAGCCTTGATTATGATTTATCTACGTCTTCTTACCTGAATGCTATTACTACGTTTGTATAGTTAAGTTAAACACTCCTTTCTAATCTACTCCTGATACGGAGCAGCCTAGTCATGCATACGTTTTACTCTTAATTTTGATCCCTGATTTGTACTTATTTAAGAGTACTATAATTAATTGAGATGGAATCGCAGATCATTTTTAGCCAATAATCATGATGCTGATAGAAAACATGGTCAAACCTGAAATTTCACTCTTTCAACAAAATTTAATTGTGCAATTAACTTATTCCACTTGTCATGAGTATCTATTTAATTTTTAGAGGGTTGCATATTCAGTCCTAGGCCTTGTTCTTAGCTCTCTGTGATTAATATTTGATTTAATAAATATCACCTGATTTATTTAGTTGTCAAGCAGTATAGATCATGGATCCATATGTATTTTCTATAATAGTTGGCTCAATTAAAAGTTGCTGGGGATTGAGATAATCAACGTCGCCTAGGTCATTTCTATGGTGGCGATATTTACACTTTTGACAGAACACTCTGCAGACTTTTCCAAGACTATTCACAATTTTTTGGAGTTTGAAAACTTTTGCAGATAAAAAGAGCACACAACACAAGAGAGGGAGCACTACCATCACTTCGAAAGTAATAGCAAGAATTAAATTTTTGTTTGCAAATCCAGTTTCTGCTGATACTAGGTGACATAAGAGTCCAAAGTGTAGCAAGAGAATGGTATCCAATACATTCATGTATGTCTTCTTATATGGTCTGCATAAAGCTATCAACAGTGCTGTAATAGCGATGATAATACCCCTAATAAAGGAGGGATCATTAGCTGATATGTTAAGTATGATTGCGATTGTATTTGATAAGAATAGCAATGTTCTGGCAGCAAAGTAAAGCCCAGCAAAGCTTCTCATGTCTCTACCACCATCCAAACCAGTCCTGTAACAGCTGTAGAATTTCTCTAAAAAGGTGTTAATGATAATTCCGTCCAGTCTGCACTTTGAGAAGAGGATTCGAAATGGTCGGATTGGATAGAGAGTTAGAAAGATAGCTGGTAGCAGACTAAGGGCAAAGGACAAAATTGCAGCAGGGACAGCAAAGAGAAGGTGCTCAGTGCTTCCATATATCACATTCTGATCAACGCCTAAAACGAATACGTAGGTGTAATAATCGTCTTCTTCAAACTTCTGATTTACAATCCTTTGTTGAACTAAAAATAGAACCACTTGGTACACCATTTTGGTGAAGGATAAGAGAAAGAATGAAGCAAAGGCATTTATAAAGTCAATACGATGCATATTTCCTTTTAAGAATTTTTGAAATGGCTTCCACAGCCACACAAGTAGTCGAAACTTGCAATCATATAGTTCAACACAGACCCAGGTGAGAAATATCAAGCAAAGGGGATAAAATACTGAAATATAGTCAAGGAATGAAATATGTATCGGCTTTAAACTGCTACTAATACAAAATGAGGGTAGCACATTACGAAAGAACCGAAGATTCCACACATCATAGAAGGTTATGATGACTGAAAAGAACCATTTGGAATGTTCGCTAGTGGCATAAATTACATCATTGACTTGAAGATCATCTCCACCGAACACACGATCCAACGCGATAACAACTAGCTGGCTGTAGAAGATAAAGCAAGTGATGGAACCTGAAGTGATGTTAAGTTGGAACAGGAGAATTACTAGATAGAGCACAGTGAGTGGGAACATTTCCAGAAATAGAAACAGTGGTGCCCCATACCAAGCGCCGGCACACTCGGTGCATTCAAAATACTGAAAACCAACTGAAGTGGTGGCAAGTCCATACCCATCCTTGCATTCACTGCACAGTCTGCCTTTTCTATTCAGTGGTCCACACATGTAATCATTTAGCTCTGATGCATTGTCTGGCAGTGGAGTGTACCAGTGGTCACTATACATTACAATTGAGAAGCGTTGATACGGACACAATCCCATTGACAAAATCTCAGTTTGTGTGTCAAGTGTGGCACAGAAGCCTACTAGTAAGTGGGTCTTGTTATTGAAACATCTTGCACCATAATAGGTTAAGCACTGACAAGAATGTGTTTCCCTGTTGCGATTGAACCACGGTGGGCAGTCATCTTGGTCATAGTTCACAGACATCTGCTGTCGATCCAACCGACCATTGTGAATGACTGTAGTTGCATTGCAATTGCAAACTGTAATCACTGCATTCAATACTAGCGCCACTCCAATTACAGCCACTGTCAATCTCTTCATCATTTATTCATGCGCTATAGCTACTTGTTTCTTGGCTGTCAATGTGTGATTGACTGGAAACTTAAACTTGAGGCTTGAGATATCCAAGTAATTTTCATCCCTCATGGATGATTATTGACTTCTTTTATAGTTTTGTTCGTAATGTAGAATGATCTATAAGACAAGGCAACAATCCATGATCGAGATCACAGGAATTTCAGGACAATGTACTTAGCATTGTAATGACTCCAAACATGCTTAGCCTAATGGTGGTCCATTCAGAGAATGTTTATTCAGCACCATGTGGCAGAAATACCATGACATTCCTTACCATAAATAATATTTATAAGTTTGTACTCACAGTCAAAACATGAGTGTTAATTATTGTGGTTGGGTATGTATGAGCTACTTATTCTTATTTAATTACTCTTTGCCCCCAGATCCACTGATGTCGACTTGTGATAACAGCATTATTGTGTGGTAATACCGTAACAGTGATTCCGGTCCTGGCAACTGCTATTCAACCTAGTGAGAAACCATTGCAGATGTGGTTTAAATACATGGCTAATTAGGAAGCTATTGTGTTTGCACAACTAGATTAATCAGCTACTCCCTATTGCAAAAGAACAGTTTGCTAACTTTGAGTATAATAATAATATATGACATTGAACACTATTCTCCATCTGCTATATATAAAGAATGGGTAATAGTTATTTCAACCATGTAGCCTGAATAGGTCATTGATTGTTAGTGCACCAATGACCCTACTAGCAAAGTGATCATAAAGACCGTGGAATGATAATTAGTAATTTACCACCTGGTACATGATATCAGCCAACCTCTGTTGTGGTTAGAAACCTGACTGATGCATGGACATGCTATAGTGTATTAGTACACCCAGTCATGTATGTATTCCAAGTCGGGTACATTAATATTGTGTGTACACAATAATTATTAGTGTAAGAGTGTTGCATGACATGGTATCAATCTGTATACAGGCGGCAGGCTAGTTGTACATTATCACTGATCCCAGTTTTGTAGCTACTTATTAAGAGTGCTACCTGGTATTAATAGACTCTGAGATGGAATCACAGATTAATTTTTAGCCAAAAAATCACGGTGCTGATGAAATGTCACTCTTGCAACAAGTTATGCAATCTTCTAATTAACTATTTTTGTTCAGTTCTCTCTGTCATCCAATTTAATTTATATCATTCAAATTTTTGTTAGTAATCAAGCAGTGTAGTTGATAGATCCGTATGTATTTTCTATGATAGTTGGCTCAATCAAAAGTTGCTGGATTGATGGAGGATTGAGGTAATCAACGTCGCCTGGGTCATTTCTATGGTGCTGAGATTTACGCTTTTGATAGAACACTCTGCAGGCTTTTCCAAGTTTCTTCAAAATCTTCTGAAATTTTAAAACTTTTGCAGTTAGGTAGAATACACAACACAAGAGAGGGAGCACTACCATCACTTCGAAAGTAATAGCAAGAATTTTCTGGCTTGCAAACCCTGTTTCTGCCGATACCAGGTGACATAAGAGTCCAAAGTGTAGCAAGAGAATGGTATCCAATACATTCATGTATGTCTTCTTATATGGTCTGCATAAAGCTATCAATAGTGCTGTAATAGTGATGATAATACCTCTAATATAGAATGGATCATTAGGTGATATTTTAAGCACGATTGCGATTGTATTTGATAAAAATAACAGCACTCTGGCAGCAAAGTAAAGCCCAGCAAAGCTTCTCATGTCTCTACCACCATCCAAACCAGTCCTGTAACAGCTGTAGAATTTCTCTAAAAAGGTGTTAATGACAATTCCATCCAGTCTGCACTTTGAAAAGAGGACTCGAAATGATCGAATTGGATAGAGAGTTAGAAAGATAGCTGGTAGCAGACTAAGGGTAAAGGACAAAATTGCAGCAGGGACAGCAAAGAGAAGGTGCTCATGGCTTCCGTATATCACACTTTCATCAATGCCTACAACATACACGTAACCTAAAAGGTAGGTGAAATAGTCATCTTTTTCAAATTGCTGATTTTCAGTCCTTCGTTGAACTAAAAGTAGAACCACTTGGTACACCATTTTGGTAAAGGACAAGAGAAAGAATGAAGCAAAGGCATTTACAAAATCAATCCTATACTGCTTCCCTTTGAAACATCTTTGAAATGGCTTCCATAGCCATACAACCAATTGAAACTTATGATCGTACATTTCAACACAGATCCAGGTGAGAAATATCAAGCACAGGGGATAAAATACCGAAATAATATAGTCAAGGAATGAAATATGTATCGGCTTCAAACCACTACTAATACAAAATGAGGGTAGCACATTACGAAAGAATCGAAGATTCCATATGTCAAGTAATGTCACAGTGACTGTAAAGAACCATTTTGAATATTCACTAGTGGTGTAAATTACATCACTGACTTTAAGATCATCTCCACCAAACACACGATCCAACGCGATGACAACTAGTTGGCTGTAGAAGATAAAGCAAGTGATGGAACCTGAAGTGATGTTAATTTGGAACAGCAGAATTATGAGATAGAGCACAGTGAGTGGAAATATTTCCAGAAATAGAAACTGTGGTACCCCATACCAAGCACCGGCACACTCAGTGCATTCAAAATACTGAAAACCAACTGATGTGGTGGCAAGTCCATACCCATCTTTGCATTCGCTGCACAGTCTGCCTTTTCTATTCAGTGGTCCACACATGTAATCATTCAGCTCTGATGCATTGTCCGGCAGCGGAGTGTACCAGTGGTCTCCGTAGCTTACAATTGAGAATCCTTGATAAGGACACACCCCCAGTGATAGAACCTCAGTGTCTGCATCTAGAGTGGCACAGAAGCTTGCTAGTAAGTAGGCCTTGTTATTGAAACATCTTGCACCATAAAACGTTAGGCACTGGCAAGATTGGGTTTCCCAGTCGAAGTAGAACCACAGTGGGCAGTCTTCTTGGCCGTAGTTCACAGACACTTGCTGTCGATCCAACCCACCATCATTGTTGACTCTTAGACTAGTTGCACTGCACACTGTAACCATTGCATTCAATAATACTATTAGCACCACTCCAGTCATAGCCATTATCAATTTTGGTACATATACCATCTTCATCAACAATACTAGCTATAGCTACTCAAAGCATTAGAGAATATCTAGATTCACTGCAAGCAGTTTTAGGTTGTTAGACCGAGAGTGCCAATGGGTACCAATGATACTGCCAGCTATGCCATGATGGAGATCTTGGAATGATAACCAAATTACCGCCTAATGCATAATAGTAAATATAGAAACATCCCTTCATAGTGTAGAAAACTGTCTAGTGCATGGTACAGACATGCATGTAACATTATACAGTGAAAGTGCACCCACTGCCACCCAGGCATGCCAAAATTCAAATTAAATTATTGGTAAGTGTATAATAATACAATGTAATAGAGACTCTGAGTGTCACATTAATTTTTAGATCTGATTCAGAGTTAATTCCATCTACTAGGGGAAGCAGGAGGAGAAATAAGAGTTATAAAGTATATAATATAAGTTGGTAAGACACAGACATGTAGATATTAACTATCAAATAGAATTTGCAGTTATAAGTCTCAATTTGCCTAAGTTTTTTTAGTGCTTCATTTTGGAGGGGAACATCCCTCTTCCGTGGCCCTTATACCTATGATGTCAACAATGCCTCCCCCACCAAAAAATCCCAATGTGAGATGTAGCTAGTTATTGGCTATGTAGAATGCACCACAGAATACAGTTGGATAATTTTATTATTAGCTATCATTATGCTTCAATGTTTAGCACATGCACACAAGTTCAACTTCATGCAGTAACCTATAAAAATGTTATCTGACGGGTGTAACAAAGTTTATAAACTTCAAGGCGGAATAAATTAAGGAAAATGAGAAGTACCGATAAGATAGTCTAAGAAATGTTTGGAAATCCAGATGCCTTCCTACATCATGCAGGAAAACTGCACATAGCCAGCAAAATTAATGTGGCTAGCTATGACATTCAGGTAGATTTATGATTGAATGAGTATATGCATGAGAATAAAAAGATTGGACTGGACACTGATTACTAGATTTAGCATCCCAGTCTTAGTCTGACAAAGCCTTAATGACGAATTTTATTATGGCCTACTACTCAACGATTTTGCTTAGTATATTATCGTTTATTCTAACCACATTATCAATACCTGCTATGTGCAATACAACCAGTCTGAGAGCTTTTCACCACCAAAGTCAACTGGATCAGCAGAAGGTGCCGTTCATGAATTATGATCAAAAAGATTGCCCACCGTGGTTCTACTCTGACGAAGACACTTGTAAATGCTTGGCATTTTATGGTGCAAGGTGTTTCGACAATAAGGCCTATTTATCTGCAGGATTCTGTGCCACCTTTGATACAAGTACGGACTCCGATTCTGATATTCTATCACTAGGTGAGTGCCCTTCTTATTATGGATTCACTTTCACAAAACAGGGTCGTTATTGGTACATTCAACTGCCTGACAATGTATCAGAGCTGAATGATTACATGTGTGGACCACTGAATAGAAAAGGCAGACTGTGCAGCGAATGCAAGGATGGGTATGGACTTGGCACCACTTCAGTTGGTTTTCAGCATTTTGAATGCACTGAGTGTGCCGGTGCTTGGTATGGAGTACCACTTTTTCTGTTTCTGGAAATGTTCCCACTCACTGTGCTCTATTTCATAATTCTCCTGTTCCAAATTAATATCACTTCAGGTTCCATCACTTGCTTTATCTTTTGTAACCAGCTACTGGTTATTTGTTTTGATCGTGTGTTTGCTGCAGATGATCCTAGAGTCAGTGACCTAATTCTTGCTGCTACCAAGCACACTAATTGGCTTTTTACATTGATGATGACAATATATGATGTATGGAATCTGCGGTTCTTTCGTAATGTGCTACCCTCATTTTGCATTAGTAGTGGATTGAAGCCAATACACGTATTATATCTTGACTATATTTCAGTATTTTATCCCATGTGCTTGATATTCTTTACTTGGGTCTGTATTGAATTATATGATCGCAAGTTTCGATTGCTTGTATGGCTATGGAAGCCATTTCAAAGATGCTTGAAAGAAAAAGAATATCACGTTAACTTCATTAACGCCTTTGCTTCGCTCTTCCTTTTGTCTTTCACCAAAGTCATATATCAGTTTGTTCTGCTATTGATTCAACGAAGGATCCAAGCCAGGCAAGATTATTGGTATTTTTTGGGATACACATATGTTGTAGGCGTTGATCAGACTGTTCTATATGGAAGCATTGAACATCTTCTCTTTGTAATTCCAGCTGCAATTTTATCTTTCATTGTTGGTATCCTACCAACTGCTTTTCTGATCCTCTACCCTATTCGACCATTTCGTGTCCTTTTTTCAAAGTGTAGACTGGATGGAGTTGTCATTAACACTTTTGCAGAGAAATTTTACAGCTGTTACAGGACTGGTTTGGATGGTGGATGGGATATGAGAAGCTTTGCTGGGCTTTACTTTGTCGCTCGGCTTCTTCTATTTTTGAGTAATCTTATGGCAGCTGGACTTCAAATATCAGAAAATGACCCTTATTTTATGAGAAATATCGTTTTTGCTATCACACTATTACTGATTGCTGTATGCAGACCATATAAAGAGACATACATGAATATAGTAGATACTATTCTGCTTATTCACATTGGACTGTTTTGTCACCTTGTATCAGCTGAAAATGGATTCGAAAACGAGAAAATTCTTGCTATAACCTTTCAAGTTATGATGATATTCCCCCTCGTGAGTTTTATTATGTTTCTTATTATGAAAGGTTCAAGATTGCAGAAGGCTTTGAAGGGTATTTATCAAAAATGCAAATCTTGCATTGGTAGGAGGAATGAAGATCAAGAATTTGATTTTTCCTTACCAGTTAATACTCTGTCTGTCCATCAGGTTCTGATCGACCCCATTGCTCTCAGTAGAGATAATAATCATTATGGGGCTGTTGACAATTCCACTTATTAGCTAGTAATTAAGACTATAATAATATTATTATGCAGTATGCCTAGAAATAGCATAGATTTTCAAGACATGGCAGTACGTGTGACCTAATAATGGACTCATAGGACCTTTTATATCTAGCTACTTAAATTCTGAACTCTTTTATCTAAGTATCTAATGTGCTTTAGTAACTGTTACTTTTATTATGTTACTCTCATCAATACTTTAATTAACCCTCGCCGCAAAGCGTAGGCGGAGGGTTACTGCAATCGTTTGGCGATTTTTGTCCGTCCGTCCGTTTGTCCGTCCGTCCGTCCGTATGGTAAGGGTCGTCTGAGAGAAAGTACGCATCTGAGGATTACCAGGCATCAAGGAAGAGTGGTCACGTTAAGTCCTGCCCAGTGGTAGTAGTGTGCAGCTGTGGTTGCCATTCTGTGCCTTGCTGGTCAGTTGTCAATGCAGTGACAGTGTAAACAGGCAGTGGCTCTCAAGTGCATAATTCAGTTTAAGTAGTCACAGAGGCTTTCAGTTAATATAGTGACATAGGCAGGTGCCTTCCCCCTAGCCTATATCATGCACTGACTCTGAAGAAAACTGGAGTAGCTCAGGTGCAGGGTATGTATAATATTCAGTGGCGGATCCAGGATTTCTAAAAGGGGGGTTCTGATATACTGTTGCGCGCGAAGCGCGCGTGAATTTTTAGAAGCCACGCCCACTTTGGGCCAAAACCACGCCCATTTCGCTCGTTCTGGAGACAAACTATCAGCCCTTCCAGTCCAATCGATCTGTTTTCGAACGAATTTCTTCTAAAGCATTCTAAGGTGAGCTGTAGCAGCAGTTTTCTTAGTTCTGTAGCCAGAAAGGGGGGTTCCATTTAGCCTAACATCAGTATACTTCTTAGTGCTAATGCAGGCCAAAGGGGGGTTCCTGTGCACCCCTGGATCCCCCTCTGGATCCGCCACTGATATTAGTAGCTATTGAACTAGATACATACTACCATATTTAATACGGTAGTATGTATCTAGTTCAATACTCCTTATATTGAGCAGGCATAGCCTCGTCCCCAGGTCCCCTCTCGACCTCCCGCTTTTTGCGTGCAACATTAAAAGCTGGGAGATCGAGAGGGGGCCTGGGGACAAGGCTAGAGCAGGCATACACACTGAGATATGCTAGCTACTATAGATCTACATGTGCATGAGTCATTCATGCATGTAGCGGTGAGGGTTCTGCACTCCTGTGCATTCATTATAATAATTGTAATAATAATATTATTATTATAGTGATCCATTACCAATAGAGCTATAGCTACTATTATAATAGTAGGGATGTGGTGATTGTTTCATTAAAATTTTAATTGATACTTAATTTATTGTGTTATAAGCAAAACAAGAAAATTGACAGGAATGTTAGTATATAACTGTTGTAACTATCGTCAATTCCCATCAATAATACCCCGGTAATTATTTATAGTTTGAGCCTATATATAGTCTAAGAACACCGTTAATGTTATGTCTCTCTATAGTATGGCTCCACCTGGAATATGCAGCTCATGAAATCCCACCTATCTAACAATATTATGCAACAGAAATTAATTGAAAAAGTAGAGAAACATACATATTCTCTAAGAGTAGTTAGCTAGATCTATAGCTATGCCATGAAGTATATCCTCTTATAAAGTTTGATATGCAAAGATCAATTTACAAATTAAAGTGGCATAAATCAAGATAATAATTAATTGTTGATAGCTACTGGTACTTTACCACGTAGGCTGGATAGCTATGCTCTATTTGTCTCATAAAGCATATTATTATATACTCTATAGTATCCTTTGATATAGCAGAAATACTATCGTATTTAACATTTTGAATGTTATCATGTGATCTGCTAAAAGAGGAAGTTTGTTCCGGGGTTGGTTGCATACATATCAGCACTGTAGCATACACCAGTAGTAGGGGCGTAGCTGATCCAAGCGGTAAGCGAGGCACAGTGTAGACCTATCCCTACTTTTTACACCGGTGATAATTACATTAAAAGTTGCCTTGAAACTATGTTTAGCACATGCTTATTATTCATCACACGCCTTGAATATTATGCCACTCTCATTCATGGACCATTAGCCTTGGTGATCCATACAACTTTAATACAGAAACATCCCTTCATAGTGTAGAAAACTGTCTAGTGCATGGTACAGACATGCGTGTAACATTATACAGTGCCAGTGCACCCACTGCCACCCAGGCATGCCAAAATTCAAATTAAATTACTGGAATGTGTGTGATAATACAATGTAATAGAGACTCTGAGTGTCACATTTTAGATCTAATTCAGAGTTAGCTAATTCCATCTACTAGGGGAAGCAGGAGGAGAAATAAGAGTTATAATGAACTTTAAGTTGGTAAGACACAGACATGTAGATCGCTGTCAAATAGAATTTGCAGTTAGCTATAATTATAAGTCTCAGTTTGCCTAAGTTTTTTTAGTGCTTCACTTTGGAGGGGAACATCCCTCTTCCCCAGCCCCTATACCTACAATATCAACAATGCCTCCCCCACCAAAAAGTATTAAAAATCCCAATGTGAAATGTAGCTAGTTATTGGCAGCTATGCATAACAGCTTGCAAACAGAGTCAGCTAGCTATATAGAATGCACCACAGAATACAGTTAGATAATTTTATTATTATTATTATGCTTCAATGTTTAGCACATGCACACGGGTTCAACTTCATGCAGTAACCTATGAAAATGTTATCTGACTGGTGTAATAAAGTTTATAAACTTCAAGGCGGAATAAATTAAGGAAAATGAGAAGTACTGATAAGATAGAAATGTTTGGAAATCCAGATGCCTTCCTACATCAGGAAAACTGCACATAGCCAGCAAAATTAATGTGACTATGACATTCAGGTAGATTTATAATTGAATGAGCATGCATGAGAATATAAAAAGATTGGACTGGGCACTGGTTACTAGATTTAGCATGCCAGTCTTAGTCTGACAGAGCCTTAATGACGAATTTCGTTATGGCCTACCACTCAACGATTTTGCTTTTTATTCTAACCACATTATCAATACCTGCTACGTGCAATGCCACCAGTCTGAGAGCTGTTCACCACCAAAGTCAACTGGATCAGCAGAAGGTGCCGTTCATGAATTATGATCAAGAAGATTGCCCACCGTGGTTCTACTCTGATAAAGGCACCTGTAAATGCTTGGCATTTTATGGTGCAAGGTGTTTCGATAATAAGGCCTATTTGTATGCAGGCCCATACAGAAGCTTCTAGCAAGATCTTGTAAGAATCTTACACAATTCATGCAAGTTGTATCTTGCACCTACTTACCCTCAGAAATCTTGCAAGATTTTGCAGGATTTATATATGGGCATCAAGAATCTTGCATTCTACAGCAAAATTTTGCAGTTAGATGACTTCAAAGATAAAGATGCAAGATTTCTTGCAAGATGTGTTGGGCATCTCACAAAATTTAATACTATACGTAGTAGCATGATGACGATCTTTACCAAAAGATCGTATCCCGGGGCTCATTAGTATGGGCGACCCTTACCGATTAACGTTGTATAATATAATTATAGTAGCAACACCATCATTTCATCATCATCATCATAATAATAATATTATAATAATAGCAATAATTAACATTCTTGTAGTAAAGAGTATACACTTGGTGAAGTCCACACCAAACTTTTGACATCATAGAATCCTACAATGCATGTAGTAGACGTAAATGAAATTGGCTATGTCTCTCGCTCACACACACACACACACACACACACACACACACACAGTACATACACATGTCATGGATTATGGATGGGCCATCCTAATTCTTAATAATTATGATACCCTGGTCCTTTGCTTTGGCGTGGACCATTGCTCCAGAGTGCTACTTCTAGCCTCAGGCCTAGCAGGAGAACAATCTCACTACAGCAGAGACAGTGACTGCAGGGACACGGCACTAGCCGACTGAGGAAAGGCCGTGACTCCACACAGGCCATAGCCACATTCCCACCGACAATGGTCATGTCCACCCCAGCACAAGGCCAGGTCCCCTATTTACAGTTGGGTTCGGGCTTAAGCAACTTAACAACTGCACCAAGTCCTCCCCCCCCCCCCCCCACCCACACGCACACACACACACAACAGTCACATCCCTTACCATAACAAATTGAGAAATCAAGTGGCTGAGCCTTAATCAATCTTGTCTCAGGACACCAATACCATGATCCTCACAAGCGTAATGCGTAATACTGTTCTCTCAATCTCGTGGTACCTACAAGTAACAACATCAGATCAAAATAAATCAATCTTATCTTAAGTTGTGATACAATTAGCATACTGCTAATAAAAGTCGACCGACCAGTGTGTCTCTGTATGTACGTAGCTGACCAGTGTAACTGCTGATAAACAGCTAAGTCGACTGACCAGTGTGTTATGTCCGTAACTGACCAGTGTAACTGCTGATGAATAGCTAAGTCGACTGACCAGTGTGTTATGTCCGTAGCTGACCAGTATAACTGCTGATGAACAGCTAAGTCGACTGAACAGTGTGTCTCTGTATGTCCGTAACTGAACAGTGTAACTGCTGATGAACAGCTAAGTCGACTGAACAGTGTGTCTCTGTATGTACGTAACTGAACAGTGTAACTGCTGATGAACAGCTAAGTCGACTGAACTAACTGAACAGTGTAACTGCTGATAAACAGCTAAGTCGACTGACCAGTGTGTCTCTGTATATCCGTAATTGAACAGTGTAACTGCTGATAAACAGCTAAGTCGACTGACCAGTGTGTCTCTGTATGTATATAACTGACCAGTGTATTAAACGCTGGTCCCAGGCTGCTACGAAGTTTAGTCAGAGTGATTGTTTATTGTATTTACTCCCTGCAGTCACAACTTATCCGTCTTAAAAAGATTTCCATTCTGAGGATATAATAAAATTTCTATAGCATCTAGTTCAGATACCTGACAGAGAAGGAGAGAGACTAGAGATATAGATCTATAATATTTATATGTACGTGTATTATTATTATTAGTGCTTGTATTTACCGAAAGGAGGTGTGGTCAACTCGACCTAGCTCGAAGGAGTGTATCTCTAAGAGGACACGGGTCGTTTGTCATCCTTCACTTTGCAGGCTCTTCTCCTGGTGAGCATCAAAGACAAGAATGAACACGAAGTCAGCTCTGCTCGATCGAATGCTCGCACTAGTATCCCGCCACGACCGCGCTCTGCTTGCATTTGATTGGTCGTTTCAAGTCACATGATGCGCGGGCCGCCGTATCGCAGCTGAGTTTCAGTTGCCTGCAGCTGCACAGAAGAGCGAACTCTCACTGGGTATGAACCAAAGAAATTTTCTACAAAAGCTCTATTGAAGAGTTACAGTTCGAGTCAGATAAATTAAAGGTCTGGCAGAGTTTGGACTTAATTGGTATGATATTTGATATGTATGGGGGAGCATAGCTAAAGGTGCTAGCCGCTAACTAATAGCAGGGGCAATCCACTTTAAATTGTCAACTTTCGCTGTACCTATTCTACATTGACGGTAAATACCTCTTTCCTTCATAATTCAGTTCTGAAAGAGAGGGTAGCCACCAGACTGAGGACACTATAAGAGCTAGCTATGCAATTCTGGACAAACACAATGTCATGACAGTTGGACTTTTCTGCTGCATTTTAAGGTAATTTTGAATAATATAAAAATTTCTAGTATTTATCATATTTGGAGGGGCCAGGTGGTGAGTAGCCTCGTCCCCAGGCCTTCTGAGGAAAGGAAGACCTGGTAATATCCACTGCATGTGCATGCACTACGTTTTCCATATAGCTAATTTACTGTAAAATTAAAGTGTCCGTGAACTAATTCCTACCACGTGCTAACAAGTGAAACGGTCCATTTGTCTAAAGAATACAGAATGACCTCCTGACCTTTGTACTAGTGATTGTGGTGCTGTTCAGGCCTTTCCTTCCCCCCCCCCCCCCCCCCCCCCCAAGAAGGCCTGGGGAGGAGATTAGGTGGTGAGGGGCATCCCATTTTATTTATTATTTTGCTTCCGGAGCAAATTCCTTCACTTGCCCAATGTTTTCCTGCAGTCTTATTTGCAGTCTATATCTGGTATGTGTTGCATGTGCATCCTGCTGTTGCTTGCAAAGTGCAAGTGAACACTCCTTGAACAATAGATCACTGCAGTGAATGGTGACAATGACTCGCACTTGTGTGCATGAGCAGAAAGTACCGTATAGCAGGAAACTTTCGAGGGAGAAAACTTTCATGAATTTCGCGATTTTTCAGCCATCCGCGAAAATTTTCTCCACGAAATTCTAGGCATGCCACACCCATTATGCTACCATTCCACAAAAGTTTTCTCCGTGAAAAGCTCCTTTCTACCGATCCGCGAAAGTTTTTTCCCTCAATAATTTCCCGCTATATGGTACGTGGTCGGCTAGAGCTGTGGTTGATAGTTACAGGTGTGCATGACCAATGCTAAATGCCTTAGTGGCCAGTCAACCCTCAGCTTCTCCTCCCCCTCTAGATTCAATATAAATTCATAATAATAATTACTATTATTGTGTTGCTTATAGGACCACTAATCAATTTATGCTTTAACTTTGTGCATGCACGTCACACCCCCTCCCATACCCACCCCCTCGGGCAGCCCATTGTCCTGTTCCCCCCCCCCCCCCCCCCCCCCCAAATTTCAGACAAGATAAGATCATGAGTATTTCAAGCTCAATTTTGCCATGTTTGATGGTTTGGTTGCCGTTACAACTCAGCTACTAGTAGGGGCCTACATCTCCATTGTAGCATATTAGATAATTATACGCACAGCTATCTTTACCCTTATAATAGCTTTGGATGCCTTGTTACGACGCAAATGCGATCTATCAATACTTAGAAAAATTTGACAGGGAAAAAAAAAATCAAAGTGTACAGCAAGATTTGAACCCGCTCTATTCCGTCCCATACATTAAGAGCCCAACCACTCGGCCACCACCGTTGTTGCTGCTGGCAGCTGTTATTTTAACTATTTTATAGACAAACCTTACACAACCCAGCCCCTAGCCCTCCCACACTATTGCTGCTTTAGTTAACCTGTGGCCATGGATTTCATCAATTTCAGATTATGCATGTTATACCTCTTGGGCATTACACAGTATCTTTTCGTGTTGGCATGAGATTGAATTTCACTGACAGTCTCAGGTTATACAATGATGTCGTACGTCTGGATAATGATGATGACAGATAGACAAAATTAATAGATTACATGTACATTACCCATTGCGCATGCATGCAAACAGAATAATTTATGATTCATATATATCAACTGATCGTTAACTCCTAACAGAATAGCTTGACAGTGTTTAATATTTTTCATTGATGTGTGACCTGAAGTCTGAGTAGCTACAGTGACCATCTCTAGCAATCAGCATGCAAATTATGTCGTAGACTAGCCTTGTACCCAGGCCTGGCAGGAGGAAGAAAGAGGGCCTGATACTTATTGCATGCGCATGTGCCAACTACCCCAAGAAAACTTGGGGTGCCGCAAACGATTGTATGCTTTTTCGCTCTCCTCCCGTGCGTAGGGTACGAAGCAATGTCACATTGGTGTAGCTTTGTACCCTATAGGCCAATAAAACTGACAGAAATGTTAGTAACTGTTGTAACTATCGTCAGTTCCTATCAATGTTATAGTAGCTACAGTTCGAGCCTATAATAATTATTATATAGAACACTGTCAATTCTATGTCTCACTAGTATGACTCCACCTGGAATATGCTGCTCCTTCCCACCTATCTAACGATATTATTACACAAACATGAACATTTTGCTCCAAGAGTATAGTATGCACGAAGTATTATTCTGCTGAATTTGATATGCAAAGATCAAACTGACACAATACAAAATTTAATGCGTGATGCACTTCGAATTCAATGTGTTAGAAAGATGCAAGACTTTGTTAAGAGATAACATTAATTACCGGCCCCCTCATCTCTTCTGCCATACAAAAGTTTTGGTAAGCAATAATTATATAGTACACATTCCTTTGGTTTCTCCTTTCTCAAGTTTTCTGAAACGAAGATAAAGGAGGCCAATGAGATTTCTATATTTAGCTTTGATGCACAGATTGGCCATGCACACTCATAGAAGAGAAAGAGGAAAAAAGCCTAACAAAGAAGAGGAAAGGGAAGGGAAAGAGAGAAAAGGGAAACCAAAGGAATGTGTAGCTACTATACAATTGCTTACCAATTTTGTAGGACAGAAGAGATAAGGGGCTGATATTCCCATTCACATAGTCAGCTCTCGAAGAAGGAAAGTGGTCTGGTATAGCTACTTTCCTCCTTTGCGAGGAAGAGGGGAGAGAAAGAGTGAGAGAGAAATAAAAATAAAGCTAGCTACTTCAGTGTTATTAATTTTAGATCATACCTGCTTTATGTAGAGATCTCGGGTCTACGACCTGTTTTTTCCCATTGGCTATTCAAATGCGAAACTCTCTCCCTTAAAGTTTATTTCTTAGCATTTTTCTAACACACTTATTTGAAGTGCATCATGCGTATCATTTCAGTAGAAGAATACTTTATGCATACTATATACATATATATATATAATAGGCTAACTACTCTTGGAGCAAAACGTTTCACACGTTTTCTATTACATAGTATCCTTAGATAGGTGGGAAAGAGCAGCATATTCCAGGTGGAGCCATACTAGTGTGACATATTATAATATTAAGAATTGACAGAGTGTTCTATATAACAGACTCGAACTATAATTAAAAGTGATAAGAATTGATGATAGTTACAACAGCTACTAACATTAATATTTCTGTCAGTTTCTTGTTTTTCTTACACAATAAATGAACGATCACCACATCCCTACTATAAGAATAGTGGCTCTATTGAATTGAGTCCAGATATTAGCTCACAATGACATCTTAAAAATCTACTAATACTGGGCATACTACATAATATTATAGTCTTACTAGCTAATAAGTGGAATTGTCAACAGCCCCATAATGATTATTATCTCCACTGAGAGCAATGGGGTCGATCAGAACCTGATGCACAGACAGAGTATTAACTGATGAGGAAGAATCGAATTCTTGATCTTCATTCCTCCTGCCAATGCAAGATTTGCATTTTTGATAAATGCCCTTCAAAGCCGTCTGCAATCTTGAACCTTTCATAATAAGAAACAGAATAAAACCCAAGAGTGGAAACATCATCATAACTTGAAAGGTTATAGCAAGAATTTTCTCGTTTTTGAATCCATGTTCAGCTGATACAAGGTGACAAAAAAGTCCTATGTGAATTAGCAGAATAGTATCTATATTATTCATGTATGTCTCTTTATATGGTCTGCCTACAGCAATCAGTAATAGTGTGATAGCAAAAACGACATTTCTCATAAAATAAGGGTCATTTTCTGATACATGAAATCCAGCAGCCATAAGATTACTCAAAAATAGAAGAAGCCGAGCGACGAAGTAAAGCCCAGCAAAGCTTCTCATATCCCATCCACCATCCAAACCAGTCCTGTAACAGCTGTAGAATTTCTCTGCAAAAGTGTTAATGGTGATTCCATCTAGCCTGCACTTTGAAATGAGGATACGAAATGATCGAATAGGGTAGAGGATTAGAAAAGCAGTCGGTAGGATACCAAGAATGAAAGATAAAATTGCAGCTGGAATAATAAAGAGAAGATGTTCAGTGCTTCCATATAAAACAGTCTGATCGACGCCTACAACATATGTATAGCCCAAAAAGTACCAATAATCTTGCCTGCGTTGGATCCTTCGTTGAACCAAGAGCAGAACAATCTGATATATGACTTTGGTGAAAGACAAAAGGAAAAGTGAAGCAAAGGCATTAATGAAGTCTACGTGATATTCTTTTCCTTTTAAGCATCTTTGAAATGGCTTCCACAACCATACAAACAATCGAAACTTGCGATCATATAATTCAACACAGACCCAAGTAAAGAATATCAAGCACATGGGATAAAATACTGAAATATAGTCAAGATACGCGATATGTATCCCCTTCAGTCCACTACTTATGCAAAAGGAGGGCAGTATGTTACGAAAGAATCGAAGGTTCCACACATCGTATATTGTCATCATCAATGTAAAAAGCCAATTAGTTTGCTTGGTAGCAGCAAGAATTAGGTCACTGACTCTAGGATCATCTATAGCAAACACACGATCAAAACAAATAACTGATAGCTGGGCACAAAAGATAAAGCAAGGGATGGAACCTGAAGTGATGTTAACTTGGAAAAGGAGAATTATGAAATAGAGCACAGTGAGTGGAAACATTTCTAGAAATAGAAACAGTGGTACCCCATACCAAGCACCGGCACACTCGGTGCATTCAAAATACTGAAAACCAACTGAAGTGGTGCCAAGTCCATACCCATCCTTGCATTCACTGCACAATCTGCCTTTCCTATTCAGTGGTCCACACATGTAATCATTCAGCTCTGATACGTTATCAGGCATTTGAATAAACCACAAACGATTCCATTTTGTAAAAGTGAATCCGTAATAAGAAGGGCACTCACCTAGTGACAGAATATCAGAATCGGAGTCCGTACTTGTGTCAAATGTGGCACAGAAGCCTGCAGATAAATAGGCCTTGTTGTCGAAACACCTTGCACGATAAAATGCCAAGCATTTACAGCTGCCTTCGTCAGAGTAGAACCATGGTGGGCAATCTTCTTGATCATAATTCATGAACGGCACCTTCTGCTGATCCAGTTGACTTTGGTGGTGAACAGCTCTCAGACTGGTTGCATTACACGTAGCAGGTATTGATAATGTGGTTAGAATAAACAAGATACTAAGTAAACGCATTGAGTGGTAGGTCATAGCGAAATTCGCCACTAAGGCTCTGGCCCACACTAGAAATCTAGTATAACCAGTGACCAGTCCAATGTTTTATTCTCATGCCAATCTAGCTATCCTATCTTATCAGTACTCTCATTTTCCTTTATTTATTCTGCCTTGAAGTTCATAAACTTTGTTTGATAACATTTCCATAGAGAAACGTGAGGTTACTGCATGAAGTTGAACTTGTGTGCATGTGCTAACCTTTTAAGCGTAATAATAACAAGTATAAAAAAACAATGAAATTGATGGATGAAGTAGCAATGGGAGGGTCAAAAAGTACATAAACAAGATTTGTAGGGATAATCACATCCACTATACATCTCTACGCTTGCTTTTCTCGATTATCATGTGCCTATTGATGGTGATTCGTTGGTGCTATCCTTAACTGAGAGAAATTCATGTGACCCCCTATTATTATGGTTCGCAGGGGTGGGGGGATTGACTGTTGCAATACTGCTTGATTAATTTATTCCTGCCCCTACTCAAAAAGCAAGTGTAGGGATGAATAGTGGACGTGATTATCCCTATAAATCTTGTTTATAATACTTTTTGGCCTTCCCATCCCTACTTCATCCTTCAATTTCATTGTTTTTTAAACTTGTTTCTTTTGTTACCCCGCATGCGCGCATGCGCAGCAAGGGGTAAAGCAATCGGTTTGTCTGTCATATAGTATGCACGAAGTATTCTTCTACTGAATTTAATATTTCTCTCTCCCTCTCTCTCCCCCCCCCCCCCTTTCCTGCAAATAATTATGGAGAAAAGTAGCTACACCAGACATTTTTCCTTCCTTGAGAACTGAATCTGGGAACGAGATTACTGCAGGCCCCCTTATCTCTTCTACCATACAAAATCGGTAAGCAATCGTATTATAATAGTACTCAGGTGCATTAAGGACTGGGACAGCCACTTTGCAGGACATTTTTGTGTTATGTTTGAGCTGTCATATCTCCCCAAGAGTATGTGTGGCTGACATCAAACCTTAACCATAAGTTAGATCAGGGACTCCTCTAACCGCAAACCAACCTCAAACCACGCCCACCAATTAACCGTAGAGTTACGGCTTCAGCAACACACCCACTAATTGAGCAGAAATCGAGAAAGGCGGTAGAGAAAAACTACTCGGATAACGACGTTTTTACTCTTATCACGATTGTTACAATTGTATTAACTAATACTGAAACGGCCAGGCTGCCTGAACTAACAAGTAAGAAATAATCAATAAAAAAAGTCCACTCACGATTGCTGAGACAACAATCTTCTTGAAATAACTCGAAGGATAAGTAACGAATTCGCTTTGCCATTTCAACATCTCATCTTTGTTATCCAAATTAACTATTAACCTTCGTTTGCCACTGTCTCTGGCAAGTTTTCCCTACCGCCTCGAGCTGCCTAGACTCTACTGCATGGTTGTATGGCTATGATTGTGGGCGTGTCCATAGGTCACATGACAATTCAACTTGTGCATCGTGCTATAGTACACCTGGCAAACCTTCACTCAGGAAGGCGAACGGCTCTACAGTGTTTTTGTAAGTTGACCGAACCTTTATTAGACATTTTCTATCAACAAATAACTCGGTTAGCGAGGGTAGCACAATAGTGTTGTCAGGTCCACGTGATTAATTTGCATATGAATAGCTAATTAAGCGCATTGCGCACGGCGCGCACGGTCCCAGTCCTTAATGCACCTGAGTACACGTTCCTTTGGTTTCAACTTTCTCTCTTTCCCTTCCCTTTCCTCTTCTTTTGTTAGGCTTTTTTCCCCTTTCTCTTCTATTATGCACACACACCCATAATTGACACAAGTGTGGCCAACCTGTGCATCAAAGCTAGAAATCTCATTGGCCTCCTTTATCTTCGTTTTGGAAAACTTGCTGACACACTGCAGCTACTCTCCTTCAACTATACAAGTCCTTCATTGATTCATCTCCATCTTGAATACTGTTCAATTATATTTGGGATCCCTACCACATTGGTGACATCAAAGAGTGCATTGCAGAGATTCGCTCTTCGGGTTTGCCTTATGAATTGGTTTTGTGATAGAGAAGAACTGGTACATCCAGAGTGGTATTCCTGCCCTTACTGCTCAGAGGCGATCTCACGCCACGTTCTAGCTATAATATCACATGTACAAAATTGTCAACCACCACACAGACTTTCCAGAGCCCCCACTCAAGTTTAGAGTCATACACCACAATAATAGAAATTCCCATCCCCTGCAGTTCAGGAACATAACGGCAAGAACTACCCAATTTCTGTACTCCTTTTTTCCGGGCACTATACCCCTTTGGAACTCCCTACCTCTCACTGACAGCACTGTTGTGTCGCCCACCCTTTCCAGTTTCATTTCTCAACACTATATCATACTAGCTAGCACCCCAAAAGATGTTGCAGCAGCACCTTTTTCCTAACAGAGTAGAGGCCCATAATAAACCAGATAGATACCTACTGAAAATTAAAAATGCATGCTGCACGTTTTAAGAGGCTAAAGACTCAGTGATCATGACAGAATTTGTGAGCAGAATCATTATTAAATTTTGTCTGGTAGAAGGAAATACATAATAAAGGAAATAAACAGAGAACTGTGAGTACATTTGTAGCTATATAGTATTATTATTATGATCATTATAAAACTTAATGTGAGAACAATGTTATATTATAGACTGGTAGCTAGCTAGCAGATTACTGGTTACTAGTATAAGATTTAATTTCAGCTTGAATGATGGATTTGGTTATGATCCTGAATTCGAAATAGAAAGGATTAGCCTACCACTGTTTGCTTTTGCTTAGTGTATTTTTTACTCAAAGTAAACCTGCTACGTGTAATGTTGTTCACCACCAGAGACAACTGGAGTTGAAGGAGGAGCTCATGAAATATGACCACGAAGGCTGCCCACCGTGGTTCTACTTCAACACTGTGACTGGCACCTATACATGCTTGGCTTTTCATGCTGCAAGGTGTTTCGACAACAAGGCCTATTTATCTGTGGGCTTCTGTGCCACCTTTGACACAAATACGGACTCCGATTCTCATATTCTGTCACTAGGTATGTGCCCTTCTTATTATGGATTCACTTTTACAAAACATGGCGACAGTCTGCATTGGTATATTCAACTGCCAGATAATGTATCAGAGCTGAATGATTACATGTGTGGACCACTGAATAGAAAAGGCAGACTGTGCAGCGAATGCAAGGATGGGTATGGACTTGCAACAACTTCAGTTGGTTTTCAGTATTTTGAATGCACCGAGTGTGCCTATGCTTGGTATGGGGTACCACTGTTTCTATTCCTGGAAATGTTCCCACTCACTGTGCTCTATCTCGTAATTCTCCTGTTCCAAATTAACATCACTTCAGGTTCCATCACTTGCTTTATCTTTTGTACCCAGATAATTGTCATTACCTTGGATCATGTATTTGATGGGGATGATCGATCCATACACTAGTGGCATCATTTATGCTGCTAGTGATCATTCCATTACTAAATGGTTCTTCAATATCATTATAACTTTTTATGATGTGTGGAATCTTCGATTCTTTCGTAATGTGCTACCCTCATTTTGCATTAGTAGTGGATTGAAGCCAATAGCTACTTATTTTGTTTCTTGACTATAATATTATTTCAGTATTTTATCCCATGTGCTTGATATTCTTTACTTGGGTCTGCATTGAATTATATGATCGCAAGTTTCGATTGTTTGTATGGCTATGGAAACCATTTCAAAGATGCTTTAATGGAAAAGAATATCACATTGACTTCATTAATGCCTTTGCTTCGCTCTTCCTCTTGAGTCTATCACCAAAGTCATGTATCAAATTGTCCAACTTATAGTGGTACGAGAGATCCAAAGCAGACAAGATTATGACTATTTTTTGGGCTACACACACATTGCAGGCGCTGATCAGACTGTTCTATATGGAAGCACTGAACATCTTCTCTTTATTATTCCAGCTGCAATTTTATTTTTCAGTCTTGGTGTCCTACCAACTGTTTTTCTGATCCTCTACCCTATTCGACCATTTCGTATCCTCTTTTCAAAGTGTAGACTGGATGGAGTTGTCATTAATACTTTTGCAGAAAAATTCTACAGCTGTTATAGGACTGGTCTTGATGGTGGTAAAGATATGAGAAGCTTTGCTGGGCTTTACTTTGTCGCACGGCTCTTCCTATTTTCAAGCAACGTTATGGCTGCTGGACTTCATACATCCAAAAATGATCCTTATTTTATGAGAAGTATTGTTTTGGCTATCACCCTACTACTGATTGCTCTATATATGCAAGCCATATAAAGAGACATGCATGAATAAATTAGATACTGTTTTGCTACTTCATCTTGGACTTTTATGTCACTTTGTGTCAGCTGAAACTGGATTCGAAAACGAGAGAATTCTTGCCATAACCTTTATACTGATGATAACATTCCCCTTATTGTGTTTTATTCTGTATCTTATTGTTAAAAGCTCAAGATTGCAGAATAATATTTTAAAGAGAATTTGTCAAAAATGTAAATCCTGCGTTGGTAGGAGGAACGAAGAACAAGAATTCGATTTTTCCTCATCAGACAATTCTCTGTCTATCCGTCTGATAGAGCCCATTGCTCTTGGAGATAATAACTATTATGGAGCTGTTGATAGTGCTACTTATTAGCTAGTATAAGACTGTGTTAGTAGTGCATGTGCCCAGTAATTGTAGCATTATTGTCTTGTATAATAGTTGGGATAAGAATTATCAGATTCTACAAAGTCTTGCATGCATTTGGAGCTTAAAATTTAATTTTTGCTCTTAGCTAAGTATCCAGGATAGTTGAATGTTTTCTACAGTAACTGCAAAACTATAATATAATTAATAGCCATTAACTATCATTATTATTATAGTATTATGTTTAATCATGTAGTATCACCACACAATAATTACAATGAGGATTATTGAAATTAATATGTGCATACTGTATATACAGTGAGTATCAGTAACTTTATAATCATGATGTGCTATTTTCGTGTTGATTTGGACGTCATGAAAGCCCACAAAAATTACTGTTATGAAATTTATGTAATGGTATGAAGCACTTTATTAGCTTTTGTAATGTGCTACCCTCAAGAAAACACGTGAAGTTCAACCAACAGTACTTCTCGGAGAAAGTAGCGCTCAGCTTGTAATGTATTCGCTGGATACGCGCGTAAGATACTCTACATATTTACTGATTTTTAAGTCCCAGAAAGGCTCCAGCGAGGCCCTGGATATTTTCATAATTACCTCTTAGGTTGCATCATAATTTCATCATAATTTCATCATAGATTACACCACAATTACCTCATAACCACAGAAAAGTAAATTGCTACTGGGGAGATAATTATTATTAAATTTTGGAAGGAAATACATAATAAAGGAAATAAATAGAGAACAGTGACCACAATACAGGTTTTGTAGTTACTGTATTGTTCTTATGATCATTATAAAAATAATGTGAGAACAATATTATGTTGACTGGTAGCCAGTCCAGTGGGGGGAAGGGGGGAGGGGGGTGGGGACAGGGGGGAAGTTTCCCCTCCAAATTCCCTAGCTCCCCCCCCCCCCCAATTTGACTTTAATTAAATTAAGCATCATAATATCACAATAAGTCACCAAATATCACTAGCATTTGTTTTTAAATTACCCGAAACAATCTGGAGGAATTCTCCTAAAATACGTCTCAAGGAGTGCTAAATACGCCCACTCATTTATCGCGCTTCCATCCCAAATTTTTGTCACTAGATGAAACCCTGGTAGCTAGCTAGCTAGCAGATTAGCTACTGGTTACTGGTTACTAGTGTAAGATTTAATTTCAGCTTGAATGATGGATTCGGTTATGATCCTGAATTCGAAATGGAAAGGATTAGCCTACCACTGTTTGCTTTTGCTTAGTGTATTTTTTACTCAAAGTATACCTGCTACGTGTAACGTTGTTCACCACCAGACACAACTGGAGTTGAAGGAGGAGTTCATGAAATATGACCACGAAAGCTGCCCACTGTGGTTCTACTTCAACACTTTGACTGGTACCTCCTCCTCTTCATTATTGATCATGCGCTCCTGCTGGTACCTGTACATGCTTGGCTTTTCATGCTGCAAGGTGTTTTGACAACAAGGCCTATTTATCTGTGGGCTTCTGTGCCACCTTTGACACAAATACAGACTATGATTCTGATATTCTGTCACTAGGTATGTACCCTTCTTATTATGGATTCACTTTTTAATAATCTCCTTTTCCAAGTTAACATAACTTCAGGTTCCATCACTTGCTTTATCTTTTGTAGCCAGCTAATTGTTATTACCTTGGATCGTGTATTTGATGGGGATGATCCATACATTAGTGGAATCATTTATGCTGCTAGACTAAGTGATCATTCGATTATTAAATGGTTCTTTAATATCATTATAATTAATCTAGCTTCTATGATGTGTGGAATCTTCAATTCTTTTGTAATGTGCTACCCTCATTTTGCATTAGTAGTGAATTAAAGCCGATACATATTTCATTTCTTGACTATATTTCAGTATTTTATCTCCTGTGCTTGATATTTTTTACTTGGGCCTGCGTTGAACCATATTATGATTGCAAGTTTCGAGTGCTTGTATGGCTGTGAAAGCCATTTAAAAGATGCTTAAAAGGAAAAGAATATCACATTGACTTCATTAATGCCTTTGCTTCGCTCTTCCTCTTGTCTTTCACCAAAGTCATGTATCAGGTTGTTCTACTTTTGGTTCAACAAAGGATCCAAGGCAGGCGAGATTATCACGAGTTTTTGGGTTACACATACATTGTAGGCGTTGATCAGACTGTTCTGTATGGAAGCACTGAACATCTTCTCTTTCTTATTCCAGCTGCAATTTTATTTTTCATTCTTGGTAGCTATTCTACCAACTGTTTTTCTGATCCGGCTTTACCCTATTCAACCATTAAATTTTCGTGTCCTCTTTTCAAAGTGTAGACTGGATGGAGTTGTCATTAACACTTTTGCAGAGAAATTCTACAGCTGCTACAGGACTGGCTTGGAAACGATGATAATGTAGGCCAATGAACTTTCTAGCTTTGACGCACAGGTTGGCCACACTTAGCTATGTCAATTATTATGAGAGTGTGTGCATAATAGAGGAAAAAGAGGAAAAAAGCCTAAATAATAGTTAGATACCGAGTATACGAGGGATCTACGCAATTTAAAGACCCGAACTTGAGGCCCGAGGCTGTAGCATCCCGAGCGCAGCGAGGGTGCTACTATTAAGGTACCATTTAATTGCGTGGGCGTGAGCGTCAGGAATGGCTAATTCAATTAGCGAATCGTGAAGGGGCGTGGCCGAAGAGGCCATACGAGTGCTTTTGGTCGAAGGTGGGCGTGTTCAGAATCGGCCAGGGATGATTATGCGCGTGTAATTAGCGACCGGAAGTGGCCCCTGAAGAAAAGGCCGGTAATTGCCCACATCAAAGCAAGATCAAAGCATTCTTGCTTAACTATTAACCGCAACGACTTAAAAAAAAAAAGAAAAAAAAGAAAAAAAAAAAGCTTATTAGGCCTAATTAAGCATGTGGGCGTGTTCCTGGCACTGTGTGGAGTGTGTGCTTGTGCGTTAATGCAGGTTTTATTGCTTCCGATTGGGCGTGGCTTCACGGGCCAGTGCTTGGACATCGGCGCCTGGGACTTGGCCTCGGCGATAGGTGGGCGTGTCCCGGAAGCGGTGGTGACCTTTGAACCCCGCGAGGAGGCTTTGGGGGCGTGGCAGGAGGTCAAAGGTGAGGCCATGTCTGTTAATGAGGCACTGTACGGCGGTGCGATCGAGGGGCCTGTACGGCTGGACGGAAGCTGACGATGGTTTGAAGCGGATGTGGTTGCGATGACGTGTTGTTACTCCGCCCACACAGGAAATGAGGTGAGCTCTTGCGTGGGCGGTGTGGCAGAACGGCCTCCAAGTGTTTGTGTGTGTTTTGGCCTTGAGGAAGCTGTGTGTTTTAATTGGGATTGACTGTGGGCTTCCGGTGGACATCCGGTGGTTAGTAGGCACTTGATTGAGAATGGTGGTCCTTGGGGAACAGGGTGGGGCTGTTTTGGGCGTGGCCTGGCCCCTCCCTTCCGGCTCGGCTTCCGGTCCATGGAGGATATTAAATGAACACTTCCGGCTCTAGCAGCCACACCCCTGAGACCTGTGCAATTAAAAGGGCGTGGTTACACAACATGCACCTCACTAATGACTTTGATGTGGTTTAGGTGTCATATCCCTCACCTCACGCCCACACAATTTAATGGTACCTTAAGGGCCTGAGGGTATCTAAAGAGCGTAGATCCCGTTGGACGAGGTATCTAACTTATTTAGCAACTGTAACCATGACAGCAAGAAAGTTCAGAAGGAGAGTCAAAGCTAGTTAGAATAAGAACTGTGAGTTAGCAACAAACCCTAGCGCCCGAACAGCTCTCAGACACCAACACTAACACTCAACTGTGCTTCATGGGTGTGGCCAAACCTGGCAGCTCACGCTCCCTACCATGCATATGCGGGCAAGTGGAAACGGAGGAAACGGAAAACGGAAACGGAAAAGCTGAAATTGGGAAATGGTCGTCAACATTCGTTGCGCTAATGGCATCTTTTGCGCATGCGCGGTCTGTTTGGGGCTAACGGCATTGCCAGTGTGTCTTTCTCTCGACATTTTTAGCATAGCCTGACAGCTAGATACAAGACCCTGGCTCGACCTAAGGCCATGCAAAGTTAATCTTCTGTTTCTCGTCCCCGCCCGCACTACATCAAACCCCCCGTGTCTAGCTTTGATATTCAGATTTTGGCTGGGTGATGTCATCATAATTAACCATTCTGGGGCGTGGTCTCGTCGTTAGTCGCTCGAGGCCTGAGTGGATGCTCTACATATGTCGAAAATCGATTGAATGCTCAGCTTCTACCATGCTTCTACCAACAATATTGGTCAGAAAAGATCATCAATAACTGCTGTGATACTGGAATTGGAGCAGATATAGAGCTAATCATTGTTAAAGTTGCCATTTCAGCTTATTAGCAACTAATGGGTGTGGTATCAAATATCAAAATCATCCGTGTCCCTTATGTGCTTTGGAGTATCCTATAGGACGAGAAACAGAATATTTTATTTGTGTGGCCTAAGCTTGAGGATTAGGTTATACTATATACTAATAGTGACGAGAGATAGAGGTCTAGTTCACTATTGGCTGCTAGTGACAGCACATCAGTGATACCACCTCCTATGGGTGAATAGTTAGAATAGTTACAAACAACAGACAGACTCCAGTATATATGGCACCCAGACTCTGGGCCAGAGTATATACAAGATGCTGAATGCTATATAGACCAGGCAGTAGAATTTTGAAGTTGGTGAAGGAAATCCAGAGTGATAAACTAAACATCAGTACTCAGTGGCTAGGAGGTGATTATCAGGGGTGGATCCAGAGTCTCCAATAAGGGGGGTGCTAATTTAAATATTTGCGCGCGAAGCGCGCGCGATTTTTTGGCCACGCCTCTTTTTACGAAACCACACCCACTTAATTGCCGTGAAGCGAGGCAACAACCAGAAAACGTGGAAAAATCAGTGGAACTCGAGTTTTTGTCCCTACAGACAGGTTTATCAGTCAGGTTTTATAGCTAAATGTATGTAAATCGAGGTTTTTTGGCTAAAAGGAGGGTGCTAGAGCTAGCTATGTCTACAGAAGCCTGTATGTTGTCTTGGCTGGAGGGGGGATGCTTGAGCACCCAAAGTACCCCCCCTGGATCCGCCCCTGATTATGGCCCTTGTTCAAGGTCAAAAGTGGCTCAAAATCTGCTTCAATTTATTCTCATGCTATTAAACAGTAAACTACCAAGTAAAGAATCACACTGTAGCCAATAGCTACTAGTCTAACTACTTCAGGCTTTGGTACAGTAACTATTGATGAGCCTGAGGCCAGTGAGGGCTCACAAAGTAGCTGTACAGTCTGTACTCTAGAATCATAACTGTACATCAGTGGAGCACTTACTGAATCAGTGACCCTGATATCAATATAGGAGTCCAGTAGTAACATAGCCTCATCACCAGGCCCCTAGGGACGAGGCTAATAGTCAACATTAACTATTATTTTTGCTACAATAATTGTATGGTGCTATAATAACTATTATGCTATCATGGCCCTCAGACAATGATGATCACCGACAATGGGCTCTTCCATTTAATTGAGGAGTGATAATTATATCCTGAGGGGGGTTTTTTTGCGAGTTTCTTGAGGGTCCTTTTAGCAATTGAACTGGTTCTTATGGGCCTCTTGTAGCGATGTTAATTAATTTTGTGGGGTATTTTCTACTAAAAAGCAGATTCCAGAGGTCAAGCAACATTTCCAGAGAGTATTTCAATTGATCCTAGGAAGTTCGACTGTCCAAATGGGGGGTGAAACAAGTTAATTAGTTCCTGAGGGGTCATTTCACAATTTGCTCCTCAATAGGGGGTATTTGCTTATTAAAATTAATTGAAAAGCCCAATACATTAATATTATCACTTTGATGTTTTACAAGGTCTTCACACTAGCTGCAGGGAACGAATAATACATCAACCTTCATTAATTTTCTTATGCATGGCCAGATGTCAAAGATACTGGCTCAATCAATACCGTTTATATTTCTGACGACCACTACCAATTTTCAGCTTTTCCGTTTCCGTTTTCCGCTTCAGTTTTCCGTTTTCCGTTTCAGCTTTCCGTTTCCGTTTTCCGTTTCCTCCGTTTCCACTTACCCTGCATACGCGCACGAAATGGACTAATTATTGTGAGTACGAGTGTGGTTTCCTTCTTGGTCGTTATCATAGTGATCACGTGAACGTAGCTCGAGTTATATATAGTGCCTGAAGCACTTAGAAAACCTGCAGGGATCTAAGTAGGTTAGTAGCACTGTTTTAACCAATCAGACAGCAGGATTCTCAATAGCTATATTCTAACAAAGAAGAGGAAAGGGAAGGGAAAGAGAGTCTAAAGGGGAAACCAAAGGTATGTGTAGCTATTATACAATTGCTTACCAATTTTGTAGGGCAGAAGAGATAAGGGGGCTGGTATTCTCATTCACATATTCAGCTCTCGAAGAAGGAAAGTGGTCTGGTATTAATAATAGCTACTTTCTTCCTTTGCGGGGAAGAGGGAAGAGAAAGAGTGAGAGAGAAATAAAAATAAAGTTAGCTACTTCAGTGTTACGATTAAGTTTAGATCATAGCTACCTGCTTTATGTAGCTAGAGATCTCGGGTCTATGACCTATTTTTTCCCATGGCTATTCAAACGAGAAACTCTCTCCCTTAAAGTTTATTTCTTAGCATTTTTCTAACACACTTAATATTTGAAGTGCATCATGCGTGTCATTTCAGTAGAAAAATACTTTATGCATACTAGCTATATATATATATAATAGCTTCCTAGCTAACTACTCTTGGAGTAATATATTTCACACTTTTTCTATTGCATAGTATCGTTAGATAGGTGGGAAAGAGCAGCATATTCCAGGTGGAGCCATACTAGTAATATTAAGAATTGACAGAGTACTCAAACTATAAAATGATAAGAATTGACGATAGTTACAACAGCTACTAACATTAATATTTCTGTCAGTTTTCTTGTTTTGCTTACACAATAAATAAATAAATTTTAATGAACGATCACCACATCCCTACTATAAGAATAGTGGCTCTATTGAATTGAGTCCAGATATTAGCTCACAATGACATCTTAAAAATCTACTATTACTGGACATACTACATAATATTATAGTCTTACTAGCTAATAAATGAAATTGTCAACAGCCCCATAATGATTATTATCTCCACTGAGAGCAATGGGGTCGATCAGAACCTGATGCACAGACAGAGTATTAACTGGTGAGGAAGAATCAAATTCTTGATCTTCATTCCTCCTACCAATGCAAGGTTTGCATTTTTGATAAATACCCTTCAAAGCCTTCTGCAATCTTGAACCTTTCATAATAAGAAACATAATAAAACCCACGAGGGGGAATATCATCATAACTTGAAAGGTTATAGCAAGAATTTTCTCGTTTTCGAATCCATTTTCAGCTGATACAAGGTGACAAAAAAGTCCAATGTGAATCAGCAGAATAGTATCTACTATATTCATGTATGTCTCTTTATATGGTCTGCATACAGCAATCAGTAGTAGTGTGATAGCAAAAACGATATTTCTCATAAAATAAGGATCATTTTCTGATACATGAAATCCAGCAGCCATAAGATTACTCAAAAATAGAAGAAGCCGAGCGACAAAGTAAAGCCCAGCAAAGCTTCTCATATCCCATCCACCATCCAAACCAGTCCTGTAACAGCTGTAGAATTTCTCTGCAAAAGTGTTAATGACAACTCCGTCCAGTCTACACTTTGAAAAGAGGATACGAAATGGTCGAATAGGGTAGAGGACTAGAAAAGCCATTGGTAGGATACCAAGAATGAAGGATAAAATTGCAGCTGGAATAATAAAGAGAAGATGTTCAGTGCTTCCATATAAAACAGTCTGATCGACGCCTACAACATATGTGTAGCCCAAAAAGTACCAATAATCTTGCCTGGCTTCGATCCTTCGGTCAACTAAAAGTAGGACAACCTGATATATGACTTTGGTGAAAGACAAGAGGAAGAGCGAAGCAAAGGCATTAATGAAATCAGTGTGATATTCTTTTCCTTTTAAGCATCTTTGAAATGGCTTCCACAGCCATACAAGCAATCGAAACTTGCGATTATATAATTCAACACAGACCCAAGTAAAGAATATCAAGCACATGGGATAAAGTACTGAAATGTAGTCAAGATACGCGATATGTATCCTCTTCAGTACACTACTTATGCAAAAGGAGGGCAGTATGTTACGAAAGAACCGCAGATTCCATATATCATTTATTGTCATCGTTGATGTAAAAAGCCAATTAGTGTGCTTGGTAGCAGCAAGAATTAGATTACTGACTCTAAGATCATCTGCAGCAAACACACGATCAAAACAAATAACTGATAGCTGGGCACAAAAGATAAAGCAAGTGATGGAACCTGAAGTGATATTAATTTGGAACAGGAGAATTACGAGATAGAGCACAGTGAGTGGGAACATTTCCAGAAATAGAAATAGTGGTACCCCGTACCAAGCACTAGCGCACTCGGTACATTCAAAATGCTGAAAACCAACTGAAGTGGTGCCAAGTCCATACCCATCCTTGCATTCGCTGCACAGTCTGCCTTTTCTATTCAGTGGTCCACACATATAATCATTCAGCTCTGATACATTGTCAGGCAGTTGAATGTACCAATAACGACCCTGTTTTGTGAAAGTGAATCCATAATAAGAAGGGCACTCACCTAGTGACAGAATATCAGAATCGGAGTCCGTACTTGTGTCAAATGTGGCACAGAAGCCTGCAGATAAATAGGCCTTATTGTCGAAACACCTTGCACCATAAAATGCCAAGCATTTACAAGTGCCTTTGTCAGAATAGAACCAAGGTGGGCAATCTTCTTGTTCATGATTCATAAACACCTGTTGTTGACTTTGGTGGTGAACAGCTCTCAGACTGGTTGCATTACACGTAGCAGGTATTGATAATGTAGTTAGAATAAACAAGATACTAAGTAAATGCATTGAGTGGTAGGCCATAGCGAAATTCGCCACTAAGGCTCTCAGGGGCGGATGCAGGATATTGTGAAGGGTGGTTCTTTTTTATTGTGCGCGCGAAGCGCGCGAAAAAACTTTCGTCGACCTCGCCCACTTTTGTGTTGGCCACGCCCCTTTTCTATCACGCTTGCCGTTGAACCGTGCAGCCGCTAGAAAGTCGACCAAAGAACCTGTAAGTTTTCTAATTGTAGCTGGTCCTACAGATATTTACGTAAAAGTAGGAAAAATGCCATGATTCTATCATGGGAAGATTTTACGTGACTTCTCCCTTGGGTTAGCTAAGGCCACTATTTGTTGAATAGTAGTTTCTCATCAGGGACTTTCCCAGAATTGTATGCGGGCGGGCGGTACATTACCATTATGCCATTATTTAATTACATTAGTGCATTCCAGGAAATGTGTTATGTAAACCCTTCTTGATCCTTAAAATAACAAAATGCACACACAAAGAAGCAATACTAGCGTGATCAGATAGCTCGCGAGGCAGATCTGCGCATGCGTAGTAGCATATAATGGCATAATGACGAGATTAAAGCGGGGGCAAAATTCCATGCGGGCGGGGGATGAGAAACTAATTTTCAACCAATAGTGGCCTAATCATGGGGAGATTTTACGTGACTTCTGCCATGATCTAATCATGGGAGGATTTGACGTCACATGTAAAGTATTCCCAGTGTTTACATTCGTCACTTTATATGGGAAGATTTTACGTAAGGTCAAAGTTCTTACGTAAAATCTTCCCATATAATACCAACACAATAATCAGGGGTTGATTTATGTGTGACCTCTGACCTCACATAAAATCTTCCCATGTAATACTGACTTACAAACACAATAATCAGGGGGTGATTTATGTGTGACCTCTGACCTCACGTAAAATCTCCCCAGATATATACAATGTATAGGTATGTGGGCTGATAATACTGCAACAACACACTGCTCATACAGATGGACTTTAACCTCACGTAAAACCTTCCCAGATGTAAACAATGAATGTATTGTGGGATGACATTAATGCCAGCAAAAGATATGTACTGTAAGTGAGCTATATGTAGGCTGACCTTTGAAGATTTTACGTAAGAATTTTGACCTTACGTAAAATCTTCCCATATAAAGTAACGAATGTAAACTGTTAGCGTAAAGTGCCAATTATCGACATACGGTTTTCTCCCGCGTGTGCTGTTGCTTAGGAATATCGCCTGAACTTCGAACTTGGACCAAAAGGTAGGGGGTCGCCAGGGCTACAAGTACCTAAAGTCTCATGGGGCTGCCAATCAAAATACGTCTGCAATGGCAATTTTAGCTTATAATTGCGAATGCCAGTTATCAACAGTCGGTACGTATTATCGGCACACCGTATACTTTCAATACAATCAATTATCGTCACTTGGAGCTTTATCATCACAGTGCATGCAATCCACGAGTAAGAAAATTATATAAAAAATACTAGCAGGTGCATAATCATGAGCTCTAACTACTGAGACAACTTCATGTTCATAGGTGAGCTTGTTCGATCTTTATCGTTTTTTCAATCTTGGCAGAAGCGCCTCGGGAACGGCACCATCGCGTCTTTGCCGCTGTATTGAGAAAGTAAGACACTGTGAGGGTCATCTTATCACAAATGAAGCAAAACTTACCTTCAAAAGTCCAGCCTGAAGCACAGAAGCGAGTCGCGATCGACCACACGAAGTTATTATTAAACGCGCCACGCCCACTGCCTATACTAAGGCCCTATGTCGATAATCGATACCCGTATTTCCGATAGTTGATACCTGTCGGTAATTGGCACATTACGCTACACTGGAAATATTTTACATATGACTTAAAATCCTCCCATGATTAGATCATGGCAGAAGTCACATAAAATCTCCCCATGATTAACCCAAGGGAGAAGTCACGTAAAATCTTCCCATGATAGAATCATGGCATTTTTCCTACTTTTATATAAAGATCTAAATGACCGATTTTTTTCACTAGAAGATATTATTACTCATGATAGGCTTGGGGTCAGGGGGGTTCGAACGAACCAAACGAACTAGCCCTGGATCCGCCACTGGGCTCTGGCCTGTTACAATGCAAACGCGATCGCGACCCGTTAGCGATCTAAGAGTATATGAATATCATTAGGCCGTACGGCCACATAAAAAATGGGCGTAAATCAGATGCAATGGGGTAAATCTAGTATACTTTACATTGGTAGAGTGCTGCTGTAACACCTATCATGATGGGATGCTGATACAGGGTGCTTGTCTCATTTGGACTCTAAAGCCGGGGGGGGGGGGGGGGGGGGCATTGGCATTAATTATGTGCTGTTCATCGCCTAAAATGACAATTTCACAAGTCTCTTGGCTACAACTTAGAGAGATGCATATGGATTATTTAAAACTAAATAAAGTAGTTCAGTGTCTATAGCTAGCTACCTTGAAGCAGAACTCTTGCTATGGGTGTGCTACAAAGTAGGGAAACATGTCATTTTTCTATTCCTAGCTGTACTCTACTTGGTTTGGTGTAAAAGGTGTACCAGCTACTTCAACTTGTCAATAAGCCCAAGTGCTATTCAACTAGTTTTCCATCAAGCTCTGGCTACTCAGTATACTACTGGCTACATAAAGCAGGTAGCTAGCTATTATCTAAAATTAATTATACTGAAGTAGCTAGCTTTATTTTTATTTCTCTCTCCCTCTTTCTCTCCCCCCCCCCCCTTTCCTGCAAATAATTAAGGAGAACTTGAAGTACACCGGACATTTTTCCTTCCCTGAGAGCTGAATCTGGGAACGAGATTACTGGCCCCCTTATCTCTTCTACCATACAAAATTGGTAAGCAATTGTATAGTACACGTTCCTTTGGTTTCAACTTTCTCTCTTTCCCTTCCCTAAATTTCCTCTTCTTTTGTTAGGCTTTTTTCCCTTTCTCTTCTATTATGCACACACACCCATAGTTGACACAAGTGTGGCCAACCTGTACATCAAAGCTAAAAATCTCATATTGGCCTCCTTTATCTTCGTTTTGGAAAACTTGCTGACACAGCTACTCTCCTTCAATTACACAAGTCCTTCATTCATCTCCATCTTGAATACTATTCGATTATTGGGGATCCCTACCACGTTGGTGACATCAAATCACTTGAAAGAGTGCAGAGATTCACTCTTTGGGTTTGCCTTATGAATTGGTTTTGTGATAGGTACATCCATAGCAGTATTCCTGCCCTTACTGCTCAGAGGCGATCTCACGCCACGTCCTAGCTATATATCACATGTACAAAATCGTCCACCACCTCACAGACTTTCCAGAGCCCCCACTCAAGTTTAGAGTCATACACCACAATAATAGAAATTCCCATCCCCTGCAGTTCAGGAACATAACGGCAAGAACTACCCAATTTCTGAACTCCTTTTTCCCGGGCACTATACCCCCTGCCTCTCAGCACTGTTGTGTCGCTCACCCTTTCCAGTTTCATTTCTCAACACTATATACTAGCTAGCACCCCAAAAGATGTTACAGCAGCACCTTTTTCCTAACAGAGTAGAGGCTCATAATAAACCAGACAGATACCTACTGAAAATTAAAAATGCATGCTGCATGTTTTAAGAGGCTAATGACTCTATGATCGTGACAGAATTTGTGAGCAGAATCATTATTAAATTTTGTCTGGTAGAAGGAAATACATAATAAAGGAAATAAACAGAGAATTAACAGTGAGTACATTCGTAGTATTATTATTATGATCATTATAAATCTAATGTGAGAACAATGTTATATAGACTGGTAGCTAGCTAGCATATTACTGGTTACTAATATAAGATTTAATTTCAGCTTGAATGATGGATTTGGTTAATATGAATTCAAAATGGAAAGGATTAGCCTACCACTGTTTGCTTTTGCTTAATATATTTTTACTCAAAGTATACCTGCTACGTGTAATGTTGTTCACCACCAGAGACAACTGGAGTTGAAGGAAGAGTTCATGAAATATGACCACGAAGGCTGCCCACCGTGGTTCTACTTCAACACTGTAACTGGTACCTGTACATGCTTGGCTTTTCATGCTGCAAGGTGTTTCGACAACAAGGCCTATTTATCTGTGGGCTTCTGTGCAACCTTTGATACAAATACAGACTCCGATTCTCATATTCTGTCACTAGGTATGTGCTCTTCTTATTATGGATTCACTTTTACAAAATATGGTGACAGTCTGCATTAGTATATTCAACTGCCAGATAACGTATCAGAGCTAAATGAATGCACAGGAGTGCAGAACCCTCACCGCTACACGCATGCATGACTCATGCACATGTAGATCTATAGCTAGCATATTATATCAGTGTGTATGCCTGCTCAATATCAGGAGTATTGAACCAGCTAGATAGCTACACACTACCATATACATACCCTGCACCTGAGGTACTCCAGTTTTCTTCAGAGTCAGTGCATGATATAGGCTAGGGGGAACGCACCTACCTATGTCACTATATTAACTCTGTGAGTACTTATATAGCTAGTACACTGAATTATGCACTTGAGAGCCACTGTCTGTTTACACTGTCACTGCATTGACAACTGACCAGCAAGGCACAGAATGGCAACCACAGCTGCACACTATTATACCACTGGGCAGGACTTAACGTGACCACTCTTCCTTGATGCCTGGTAATCCTCAGATGCTTACTTTCTTTTAGACGACCCTTACCATACGGACGAAAAATCACCAAACGATTGCAGTAATCCTCCGCCTACGCTTTGCGGCGAGGGTTAATGATTACATATGTGGACCACTCAATAGAAAAGGCAGACTGTGCAGCGAATGCAAGGATGGGTATGGACTTGCAACAACTTCAATTGGTTTTCAGTATTTTGAATGCACTGAATATGCTGGTACTTGGTATGGGGCCCGTGAGTGGGAACATTTCCAAAAATAGAAACAGTGGACCGGGTACCGGTATATATATATACAGGTGCTATGGTGCACAGTGGTTAGTGGTACACCCTGAACATGGCTTCCACTATGAATAATGTATTATACTGCAAGAGTCAGCTCTTGGGTACCAGTGTGGTACTGTACTGTAGACACAGCATTTTCATAATAATTAGAGCACATTAAATTTTATAGGCTAATAGTATAATGTACACCCACACACAATCCAGGTCAATCCGCTGAGTTAGTAAAAACAATACATTGCATAATATGATGCATGATTATACATTCCACGAAAATCGTGACAATTAACCTCCTCTGTGCAAAGAGATAGATAACTGCATGATGGTGTTGAAATGCTAGCTAGCTAGGTCAACGTCATGACGGTAACTGTTGTCATGGTAATGCATAGGCGTAGGAACCGGGGGGGGGGGGGGGGGGGGGGGGCGGGCTAGGTGTGCTATAGCACCCCCACTTTTTCTGGAGGTAGCCAGGTAGCCTGAGGGCTGGGCAAGGCTGAGGTTTATCTCCATTTCTGAAAATTAAGTTAGTTCATGCTTCCCAACCTATATAGCTACACACCATTATACCACCGATCATATGCTCACTTTATTATGCCTGCAAGATTTCTCTTAGAACACAGCCAATTTCTTCCCATTTCAGCAAGTTTAACCCGTGGAGTTCACGAAGTCCGCTCGGATTTAATTAGGGCGTGGGGCTAAAAATTTGCGCGCGTACTAGAACACAATTAGCACCTCCACCTTCATAATGTTTCCTACGCCTATGTAATGTGATAGCTAGCTATACAGTACAGTAGCGCTGTGTACTTGTGTGTTGTATGCATGCATGTTGAAACATAATATGTAACCTAGCTACTATACAATCTACATTAATCAATAATAATATGTATAAGTCTGGCATCATTTTGGTTGTCTGTAGATATAGCTATCAATAGAAACTGAATGCTAGTCATTGGGCAGCACAATGAATCTTAATTCTTTACCTCCTCAAGGGTGTTAAGGCAGGGGTCCAGTCCAAAGTAGTCTCAAGAATAGCCTCACTCAGGAGGTTGTAGCACACTTATACATTAACCTCAGGAGACCTGACTTGAAATATATCATATATGATGGCTATACTTTATATTGGCATGCTTATGACCACGCCCACTCTTGTAGCCAACCAATTAGCGAACGATTATTAGCGACGTTAATTGAACGCGTAGTGGCTTTGCCGGAGCACTAGAACCTCACCGATATTCGAAGCAGCTTGACAGTAGCTTCTTGGCATTGATATCTAATCGGTGATAATTTATTTTAGCCTATTGTTAAGTACCTTTCGTTCCACAATCGAAAGTTGCCTTTCGATGCCCACCGCTGGCCGTCTCAAGCGTCGATATCATAGACGTTCTCGATTGACTCGCTCCAATAAATCGTCAAGAGGTTCGCTGACCTTCGTAGGCTTGACTGATACTCGAGGCGTTCCTTCGTGGGGTCATTTAGTGCTCCGGCAAACGGCTTCTTTGTTTACTCAGCCAATTGCTTGACCTTCCCTATACAAAGTATAGGGCAAATACGGCGCGCGCGTGCGGCTAATGATATTCACAAGCATGTAATTAGCTGATACAAGCTGATAAGACTGCTGGCTGCAGAATACAAGCACCCTTGCCTTAACTGTCCTGAGTCATTAGTGGTAGCTAGCTAGCCTCAATACATGTACTAAGAATCCAGGGCCTGTGCAATAACCATAACCCTTAACTTAATTAGCTCAATACTACGTAGTAAAATTGTGGCTCTAAGGATAATTCCCTGTGGGCAGCTTGCTAAACTATAGGATTTCAGGGTATTTGGAATGTCAACTGCAGCTGTTCCACATACATGTACCTAGTACCATTAGCTCAATACTTAGTAGTAAAATTGTGGCTCTAAGGATAATTCCCTGTGGGCAGCTTGCTAAACTATAGGATTTCAGCCTGGTATTTGGAATGTCAACTGCAGCTGTTCCACATACATGTACCTAGTACCATTACCCTCTATATAATAATTATTAATGTGATTGGTCTACACAGCAAAAACAAGTGGATCACACTAATCTAATGTGGGTAGGGTTGCCTCAGTTGCACTGGTACAATTCAGTTAATAATATCTCAAACTTACCAGTTTTATTATGAGATACAGTTATTACTATGAATTTGATAACACTCATGGGACAAGTGGTATACCTGCAACTATGCCTGTTTGTTATTCACAAACTGGCTTTGACATACCCGGTAGTTTAGTAGTATTATGAGAACTATGGTATGGAGGTATAGTGTGTGCAACTGAAGTAACCCATGTTAGTTTAATATGATCCACTTGTTTTTACTGTATATATAGCTACTCACAGTGATCATCATGAAAATTAATAGCTATAGCTAGTAGCAAGAGTATATAAGAGGAGGGAGAGAGAGCCTATTGCTGTGTGCAAACACCCTTTGCCAAGTACAGAGGTCAATATGGTCAGCACTACATAAAGGTTACCACAAACCAGTACAGGTGCATGACCACCCATAGTATTTAGTGCTTATCATTGTTCACTAGACCACTATCATGCGTGTAAGTACAAGCGCGTGGTTATATGCCAGACCTTTGTGGAAAGTTTGTGTGTAAGATAGTGTAACTTGACCTCTGTACTTGGCAAAGGGTGTTTGCACACAGCAATAGGAAGTAGGATACTCTCTCTCTCTCCTCTTATATACTCTTGCTAGTAGCTAATACTATAATTATATAGTATACAATAGCACCATATTTTATTGCTAGTTCTGTGTTTATTATCACAATGTCATGTGTGCATGATAATATAATTTTCTCTTCAGATTAGCAGGGAGGTACTGGTAGTAACATCTGATTCATTTATTGGCTGGGCACATCAACTGTTACAATACATAGATGTGCATTAATTGTGCCATCGATCCTCTTCCATATAACAACAAACCTATTATAATAGTAAAGGAAATATGCATAATATCAACATTACTGATTATACTATAAGCCTTATAGCTATGATGGAATTGTCATAATTATGCTATATTATATTATATAGGAATTGTATAATAATGTATAAAGATTAAAGGTGTTATAATTAGCTGTGTGTACTGAACTCTGATTTCTCACGCCGGGTGGATCAGCACCTGCAGGCAGTGCACTACCTATATATAGCCTATAGCTATAATTATATACCTTGCTTTGCTGATAATTTCTTTGTTTGCACCATAGAAGTATGATTCACCCCGTTCATACGCCATGTCCATTGATCCCATTGCACCAACTTCAACTGTTTTGAGCTCAAGAGAAGTAGCACCCTTTTTTTGCTCTTCCTTGTATGCTTCTGCAACATCTACACATTATGGGATACATTTTATGGATTCTTGTAATTTACAGGGTAGTGGTGTGTTTTATGGGAATAACTACATTCAATTTTGCCACACGTACCATTTTGCCCAGATTTTGTTTGGCTTTCATGTTGAAAAATGAATTTACAATCTTCAGTGTAATACTTAACAATCTCATCCACTTTTCCCTCCTCAAAAAGGGTCTTAATTTTTTGGTTGACTTGCGTTATCTCCTCCTTCAGCTGGACTTCATTTATAACTAATGCTAGAACAATAATTAACAGTACACAATTAGCTAGTAGGTATTTAATAATCACTTACTCGTGTCCATTTCTATTAGCTATATATAGCCTATAGTTAGCAGCTAGATCTACGTTGGATTGACTCAAGCAGAAGCAAAACGTAGTCGCTAATAAACGTCACAATAACTTTGCATTCGTGTAATAAAATGGAGCCGGACCGGAGCTGGAGGTGGGTTGACGGTGACGTCATACCCCACGGAAACTGGGGGTTTGACGACCCTTACCTGAATGGACGATCGACGACGACCCCGTGCCATGATTCCTATCCACAAGGAATAATGGAACGGAGATAATCACGATCCATTTATAGTTACTGTATATACAATTGCACCAGAAAAGATAATCAAAGATTTACACAGATTATATTCGCTGATTAGGCCATTTCAACTGCAATAGTTGCTTAATTACGCTTCACGGGCATACCAGCCAAAAGTTCAGGGTCGGTAGGTCGGTTTGAAAAAAAAAAGAAGCAATTAGAGTTGCTGATTTCTTGTGTCTCAAACTCGGGTCCACCCACTCTACGATCGCCCCAAGTGTATCTGTCCACTCGCACTTAACAATTTTATGAGAAACGACTGGCGATCCACCTCGTTACCCCGCGCGCATGCGCAAGGGGTAAAGTAATCGGTTTAGTCTGTCGTCGTCGTCAGCACAAAAATCGCCAGATCTGGAGATCTAGGCGTCTGAGCGACTTGTAAGTACAGCATATCCGTCGACATCGTCGAAAAACTGGCTTCATTGTGCTTCGAATCGTTTGGTAAGGTCCATGAGCGTCGCGAATACTTCATTTTGTTGGACACGCCTATCAATACTACCCACCATGTGCTTTCTGCTCATGCGCACAACCTGGTACAATGTGTAGGTAAAGGTCGTCAATAGGCTTATGCCGCTAGCGCTGTAGATGGCATGGCATGGTTCTCACATCGACGCTGCAGCGCGCGGGGTAGGCCTGCGCTAATTATTCAGGAATAATTTTTTGAATAACAGGCAGCTTTTTGCAGAAGTTGAATAATGGGCTCTTCAAGTACTCAACGAAGTACTGCGCATGCGCAGACCGTGCTGTCAACACGACTTTGTGCTTCTACTAGTCTCTATGGTCAGTTCTCGATCGTTCTCAAAGCTCCCCAAGCATCTGACCTAACAAGAAAGAGGAACATTGACTCGAATCCGCCCGTTGGCCAAAAGAGGTCCAGAGATCAAGGTTCTAGTGAGCCAAAGTCCGTCAGTGCAAAAGATCGAGTGAATGAATTTCCTGACGAGTGCTTGACTGTTAATAGTAGAGGTGGAAAACTATTTTGTAGTGCCTGTAGGGAAGAGCCAAGTCCGAGAAAGAACATTATCACCAATGATAATCGCCTGCAAGAAGCACTGGACAAGCCAGGAGAAGGTCAGGACAAGTAAAGCTAAAGACCAAACTAACATTGACAGTCTGAGGATCTATGATGCTGAGCACCACCCTGCATGTGTCAATGAAACTCTGCCAATGAGTCAGTGTGAATAGGCTCAAGATTTTGAAGACTTTTTTGCGTGCTGCCATCCCTCTCACAAAACTAGACGCTTTCTGTGATCTACTTGAGGAAAATGCCGTACGGTCCCTATTATTTTTGAATAATAGGGACATGTTGTTGAATAATAGGGAGCAAATTTGTGAATAAAATATTTGAATAATAGGCAAATTTAAGTGAATAATTAGCTCAGGCCTAGCGCGGGGTATGTGTTCTATAGAGCTCTAGTTTAATAGATACACTGGGCCAAGCGTTCATCGATACCATTGCGCATGCGCACTTAAGCATTTACGTCATTTTTATTTTCTTTTCACATCTGCAAATTAGAGGGTCGGTCGGGTCCGTGAAACAACAATAGCAGTTGAAGTGGCCTTAGTTATTATTTCATAATACTAATAATAATATTATTGTTATGGCATGGTTAAAAATGTATCAATAGCTGTAGATTATTAATAATAATTATTATTCTGTCAGCTTTAGCAGCTAAATGTGTCACTGCAGCTTGCAAAAGGCTTTCTGACTGCTACAGAAAAGCAAGTGAGGGTATAAAAACCGACTTCATGACAGCACTGGTCGTGAGTGAGGCAATACTGGTGCACGCAACAGTCACCGCAAACAAAGTCCCAGCAAGTACAGCTTGGGCCACACATTCCAAAACAATCGTTGTCGTACTTCCTAAATGGGCATCAGTCATTTGAACATATGGCACCATTACTGCTGCAACGTATGTTTCGTTGTTGTCGATGGTATCCTTTGGAATCAGAGGAAAAGCTGCCTTTGGCTTTGGTTTCTGTAGCACCTGCGATCATATCTCTGGTAACTACAAGACGTAGAGCAAACTGGTAGAAACTCATCACTGAGGGATAGTCCATTCCCATGATCCCATGATCACCTAGAGCTTGAGCAGCTTCTATGATCAGTGTAGCTTCGTAGCTCATTGCTAGATTATAGAGCATGGACTGACGAGTCTCGTTCACTGTCTTGTTGTCGAGCATTTGTAACACATCATCAGTCATTTTTTTCATTCCCAGACATTATTGACTCCATCAGGCTCTTAGCATCTCGTGGAATAACATAATCCTCGTAATCAATATGATCTTGCTGATTTCTTTCCATTAATAAAAAGTCAGTATTGTTCACATCCATCATTGTCATGTTGGAAGCCAGTGGGTGAACTATGTACACAACATACTCTCCAGTAGTTGTGGTGATAGAGAGAACTGCATACGTAGAATTCACAGTGCTACTGAATCGAATACCTCCCTCAGTGCCATAATACTCTCCCTGTAGTAGTGACCCGCTCCAGGAAAAGGGACCGTTCGCAATTTTTTGTCAATATCGCGTTTTTGGTATGGATCGTTAGCGCTACAAGCGTAGAGTACAATGGTGCAAGTTTGGAGTTCTAATATTACTCAGGGGCCGTGTTATGGCCGTTTCTAATTGACCGGGTCGCGTCGCCCGTTGCCAAGGATATCGATAGAAACGGGCGTTTAGTTTATTTCCTGTTTATTCCGTGTACGTTACGTGCACGTACGTGATGTTCGATGACGTCAGGTAAATAATTGATTTGCCGGGCCAAGCCAGAGAGGGTCGCGCGCGCCTCGCAGAAAGAACAAAGGAGGTCGAAAAGGATCCTAGGAGGCGAGGAAGACGCTCTCTCTGTGCCACGTAGGCAAAAGGAGAAGGTAAGTACTCTCTTTAGTAGTCTACTACAGTATGAACCCAGTACAGTAGCTGTTATTCATGAACTGGTGTTGCCTACTGAAGGCAATTCTTTTTTTTCCCCCTGGATTGCAGAGACTATGACTCTGCCCAGTTGAGAGATTGGGGGAGGAGGGGGGGGGGGGGGGGGGCAATGAAACGTACAGAGTGAGAGAGATACAGTAACAAAAATGGGGGGGGGGGGGGGGGGGGGGGGGGGGGGGGGGTGTGTACAAAGAGTCAAAATAGCAGAAAGTATGTGCAGGTGAGGGAGAGAGACTACACTTTCTTTGGACACTTCCGTGCATTGTGTCCTTCCTCCCTGCAGATTCCGCAGAGCCGTGGCCGCTTAGCTCTCATTTCACTGAGCTCTCCAGTGGTAGAGGCAGTGGCAGGAACTACTACAGTGGTCGTGGAAGTGGCTGCAGTAGCGGCAGGACTTGAAAGGACGGTGGTGGCTGCAGCAGGAGTGACGTCTGGCTCAGTTGGCTCAGGACAGGTGGTGTCTTTGCACTCGTCAGGACAATACTCACGTATCTTATTAAAAAGGTACCACTGTCTGGTGAGAGAAAGTCCTGACGGCATGACTCGTTCCGGCAAATCTGTGGGGTCTGGACTCCAGTCATCCTTTAAGAGCTTCATGTCAACTTCCAGGGAATCGGATTTGTGTCTAACGAAGACGTGACCCTTGTTATTCCCTGGAAATCTCAGATGGTGTAGTGACTTGATCCCCACACACTTGCCAATGTGCTCAGCAAGGAAGGAGGTCCAATCGTACGTTGGGACGATAACTGTCCCATCCATGCTGCCAACAGCCTGAGCAACGTTGACTGTTGCCGAACTGTTGACAACACTGGCAAGATCAGCTAGCCCCCCAATCTTCGTACGTCGATATCTGCATGTGGTATACATTGTACATGTATGTATGTCTCTATCACTTAGTTGTAGTACAGTATGTGATTGTATTACCTCTTCTTCATTAGGCCAAAGCACCAATCAGGGGAGAACTTGGTATGGCCGGTGATCATGAAGGAGAGGGTGATGTTTTGATGGAGTCCGGTGAGCACGCGCCACAGCAGGTATCCTACCATGGCGTTATTCTTATTTTGACCCCCACAGTTGTCAGCGTGGAGGTGGACGTCCTGCTCTCCAAGCCCATGTACTTCGAAGAAGTGATGGAGCATGCTGATGATGGTGTTTGCTCCCTTGCCAGTATCAACTGACTCGTCAATAAGATAATTGACTTGACGCGGGATAGCCTCACAGCATACTCCAAAGATGGCACACTTTCTTGGGGTAAGGAAGTACATGGGCCCTGGCTGTTGGGGGTCATTCGGGTAGAATACCTGCTGGGCCATGTCGAAGGAGTAGTGAGCTGTGATGAGCCTTGAGCTGGGTTGTGACTTGCACGCAGGTTGGGGAGGACTAAAGACACCGTCAGAAGAGAAGAACTGCCGGATGGACTGTTTGGCAGTGTCAATGGCCGTCTTGTATAAGGAGCGCTCTTTGGTGACCTCTTCTAAGTGTTGCTCGGCTTGATGAATGACCTGAAATGATGTCACAATCTCACGTAAATTATATTTCTCTCTTTCTGTCACACATCCCTTTTGCATGCACAAAAGCATGTGGAAAGAGCATTTGCACACATACGACATGTACATGCACAGAATAGTTGCTACAATACATGTACATGTACATGCACGCCACACATACAAGCATTCATACAAGCATTCAGTATGCACACCATTGTTTTCTCTTCTATAGAGCGGTTGGAGTACTTTGCAAGAGCAGCACCATTTTGTTGACAGAGCCAGCAGAGGTCGGTCATCGGCTTCATGACAACAATGTATGGCAAAAGTTGCCTCCACAACCCTGTGAAGGTGGAATAGCCCACAGGTCTCATGGAACTCGCTGTCGCAGACTCCTGGTAGAGCTCCCACACCTTGTGCTTGGTTGTGCTGCTGGGGAGAAGCTGGACGTCAGCACTCTTATACCCGGGAACTCGTCCGGGAAGTACCATTGCGTTTGCATCTGTATGAGAGCAAGGTAAATTCTTGCCTAATGATTGCTATAGAGTTTGATACCTGTGTAGTTTAAGATGTATTGAACTACATCCTTGACCTCTTGCAGTGAGAGTGTCTTCTTGGGTTTCCTCCCCTTGTTGCCATGCACTCTTGCTGCTGGTCCGTTGCGCAAGTAGCTCGCCTTTATGTGCTTGAAGCGCTTGATTCCGATGGTGTGCAGGAATAGAAAGGTTGGCTGACACACACGGAGGCCTGCATGAAAGAATTTCATGGGTGTGTGCACCTCTATCTTTTCTGCAGGACTAGCGCTGGGACTGGGGGCTGAGGGGGAGGGGGAACAGTGAGCCATGATCTGCCCCATCACCATCAAGTCAAGCTCATCTTTAGTCATCTCGCTGAGAGCTCCACGGACAGCGAGGTAATGGTCTTCCGAGAACTGCTTGCAGCAAGGGGACTTGTGGGGACCAAACACGCACGTGCAGCCATGATCTGCGAACGTCTTCACCAGCTCCTCCTCATCAGTATCGATGGATCGCATGGTTACTGACACATCGCAAATGTCGGTGAGGGAACCACTCTCAAGACTCGCGGAGACGATCTCTTCGGCTGACGGAGGATTACTCTCCTCCAGCTCATCTATCTCCTCGAGGGGGTCCTCCTCCACACCATCCATGCCCTCATCGCTAGCCACTAATGTATTGTTGTTATAATTATTGTTAAATCCTGATATTAGTGTATGATGTAGTATGTATTATTCTTTGTGGTGGTAGTGGTGTAATAATGTATTTTTAAGTGGGTACTTGGGTGGGGTTTTACCTGGAGGGTCGTCATCGTCGAGGTAATCGTCCAGCAAGTCGAGTAGGCCGTCCGTGTCGGTGGAGAGAAGGTCCGCGTCTTCACCTAAGCGGTTGAGTGCCCTGGCGATTCTGTCCTCCATTGCATGCAGTACTGCTAATAGTATGCAGCCGCATCAAGATCGATAACTACTTTGGCGGGAATCGGCTTATCACTCGCCGATCTTATAATACAGTTGCCCGTATATTTATGCAAGTAAGTGAACTGTTCATCTTATTTTTATTTTTTTACATACTTATAATTGCTTAGAATACAAGCAAAGCATACCAAAATGAAGAGAAAAGAATATAGATTCATATGGTGTAAAAAAAAAAAATTATAAAAATACTTGATTCGGCCCTTCTCGGGCTCGTACTGCAATTTGATTTATTCTCGCGAACGGTCCCTTTTCCTGGAGCGGGTCACTGTTGTTCCTGAGTGACAGTCGTGTCGGAAGACAAGCCACTTGGTGATGGTTGGTCAGATCTGCTGCGAGTAAGGGACAAACCTACTCCAATTCCGATGGCTGTACAAATGACAGCGATAGCAAAGAGACTCACCACCACCACGACAGCTGTCAGGCACACAGATCTAGAGCTTGAGTTAGCAGACTTTTTGGCACCTGCACCATCTTCTTGAGTGACTACAAACTTCTGATACTTCACAGATGAATCCATAGTAGCTACGTGCTAGCTAACCTGTCTTTGTCAGTAATACTGCTATACTAGCTACTATATTGGAAAAAGGAATATCAAAACTCTATGTAATAGCTGTTAGTAGTTAAAAGGTTGATTGAACATTATGTGGTATGCAGCTATAGCGTTCACTCCCACTTTTACTCAATAATGCTATGAATAATAGTTATTGAATCACATGATTAGCTACCTTGCAAAAATATTATTATACAATGTCATGAATGCAGTTCAAATATTCATAATCAATACAAATTCCAATTATAACTGTTCAGTAGCTAGTTAATATAATAATTTTAATCCACTCTCACAACAAAATTATTAAATTTTATGGTTGGACTATTAAAGGGCTGAGGATACAAAACAATAATTATCCTATGCTAATGATAAGTATTATAATTATGCACTCTCCTGAATTATGACTATAATATTACAGAGGCTTGTGAGCTACCATGCACGAGCTAATTCCTATGTAATTGTTTCAACATTAAGATTGTCATAGTCATCATAGTCATAGTTGGGTTCATCTTGAGCATTAGCATAGTACTCTTCAGCATAGCGATAGATGTTGTCAGGTTCATCTCTCACTCTATACTGGTACCTCCTTGCTACGATAGTGAAAATGATAATTCCGATGAATAATATCACAATGTTGAGAAAGTAGTAGATAAAACCACAGATAGGAAATTTGTCATGTGATTTACACCAGACTGTTACTGGTGTCAGCACTGCAAGTACTCCAATCAACTGAAAGATTCCTTTGATAGCAAAAAAAGTTCCAATCAAAAAACCTTTCATTGAATGGGGGCTTTGGGCACATATGAACTCGAATGTGGCAATGTTTAACAGCATAAAGCCAATAGCATTAAGACTGCTTTGAATTATGAGAAAATGAACATTAATATTGAACAGACTGATCACGGAACACGACAAATCGTCATAATATTCTGTTGTACAGCCATAACTAAAGGTGCCCATTAGCAAGGTGCACAAGCCAGAAAGGAAAAACATTACCATCCCTATTCCCATTCTTTTGAGCATCCCCGGAATGTAGTCCTGGATGAAGGGACGAAGCAGGAAAAGGTACAGAGGGATAATAATGACAATTATCAGTGGGGTCAAGCAACCGGAAGAGTAGAAATTGATGAATTTATAATTGGTTCCATTACCAGAAAAATAATTATCAAATTCAGCTATAGATGGAAGAATTGCATGTACAGCAATATCCGCAATGAATGTTGGTCCAGTGGACAACACAACACATACAATTCCCACGAAAGCCTTTACATTCTCAACATCTTCATTTTTAAAGGGCCCTCCATATTTCTCCTTGCCCAAGTCAAGTCGGGAGGGAAGCTCATCCTCACAATAGGTGAAGGCACTGCGACGAATTGGGTTTCTATGATCTTTGGCAAATTTAAACACCTGATAGACTAATTTGTAGGGATTTCTGGAACCAGAGTCCATTAAAAACCATCTGTGGTTAGTATACTTTTGTATGCATAATGTGATTCCAAGGAGAATAGGTGCTAAGCCAGGACCAAGTGCTAATAAGAATAAGAATATCATGAAATTATTATAGAATACAAATGGTAATCTTATAATAAGAGACCCTGCATAGATAGTCCTCACATACCAATGGATATAGAGCACTGAATGATCAATTGGAGCATCATGGAGCTGGTCTATTCCATACTGAATCACATTAGCACTGAAAGCTACAAGACTACAAAAGAGAAGTATAACTCCGAATACAGCAGGAAGGCCAAAGACAACAAAGAGTACAACTAAGGTAGTAGGTTGAAGTGCGTTTAGAGAGCTAGGCCAAGTGCTATTGACCAAAACAGGAATAATACCTATAATAGTCAGACCACCTAACAATATTGAAGACCACATAAAAAAAACATAAACTATTGACAACAGTTTTGTGCCTTCCCCATCGAATGTCCGCCAGATACCCAGCAAGAGGGGAGAAGAGAAAAACAAAAGCATTAAAACCATAAAAGGTACTCCAAATAATAAGACTTGTAATACCACCACCGAACACATGAACATACACAGAAGTGCAAATGGTGGGATCCATCAAAATAAACAGACCAGATACCATTATTATCAAGTTCTACACCAAGATTATCAGTGCTGCCTTTGACGAGCTGAGCACAAGCAAAAGGGCCGACTTCTAAACTTTGATTTTACCTTCATACAACATCCATTGCCAGATAATGGAGTGTCAGTCTCTTCTTTACACGAATTGCTTATCAGTGGTGTATTCTCCCCTTCATTCCTTAGTCTCAGACTAGTATTTTGTCTCCCTGGTTCAGTCCTGATAGGCACTACTTCAATATCCCTCTGCTGAGGATCTTGAGACGACATCAATAGCTACTGAGTGGTACTAAGTATGCACACACAATCTCTAGATAGCTCCAAGCTTAGTAGATGGCTACAGTGTATTGCAAGTGGGCCTTACACCATTGACATGTCTTATGGGGGGGGGGGGGGGGGGGGGGGGGGGGGAGGGGGGGGTGGATTGTGTCAAAAGTACACTATGGCTTCTAGTGTGCTGTGGTCAGATAAGCCCACCTGTATTGTGCAGGTTGTGTATTTATAGTATACAGTCTGATCTATATATAGATAATGTCATAGTCTATAGTATACAGTCTGATCTATATACATATTTGGTATGGTAACAACATCTAATATCACTAAAGACCATTTTCCAGTAGTAGCCTCGTCCCCAGGCCACTCCTATGTTTTCAATGTTGCAGTAGAGCATCCGTAGTCAAGTCATATTCAAAAACTAACAAAACAGAGCTACCCTGGCCCTCAATAATTTAATCAGTATACAATGCCTGTATGGTGGAACACTCCCATAGTAACTAGAGCTCTGTAGAGCACATACCCCGCGCGCTCTGTAGCGTAGTATTGCAACACTCTGAAGCAGCTGTTTCATGACGTGACGACCCTTTCCAACACCGTGCTTGAGCATGCGCAGTCGCATCCGCATACTATTAATATATTATGCTAAAAGAGTGGGTGTGGTCGATAAACCACAGGCATGCTAAACAGAAAATGCACGATTTGTAGCACTAGGAAGCCTTTTTGAGAATTTTGAAGCCCGTACAAATCAGTTTTTCACCGATATCTACCGATTGGCTGTGCTTACTACACGCACACAAGCCTAGAACTCGAGATCTGGCGATTTTTGTGCCGACGACAACAACAACGACGACGACGACGACGACAGACGGACAAACCGATTGCTTTACCCCTTGCGCATGCGCGCGGGGTAACAATACCAAGTACCTTAGATGATTTCCACGCGCTCTAACTGCCCTGCGGCGCAGTTAGAGCTTGCTGAAAATCATCTAAGGTATACATATACATAGTCTACTTATAGACCCCAAAGGGCTGCTTATCCCCAAAGGGGGAGAGGGCATGTAACTGCCGGCCATACAAGATAGTGTACCTAGCAAAATTCAAATCAGATAGTGGTTTGTAACTAATTATAGTAACAGCTGCCGTCTGGTATATCTGGATTGCATTAGTGACTACAGTCTGATCTATAATATAGTCTGAGACTATATAGATCTGATAGTCACTAGACTCTACTGCTTTATCAGCTGACCTGCACCTGACTAATAACGTCCCATTGTAATTAGCTACATCATAAAATAGGAAATTTCCGGATAGCTCTATAGACGGACATATCCCCACCGCCATCTGTTTATCTGTTTAAGATGACTACTAATGCAAAATGGAGGTAGTAGCTATATAACGAAAAAACCAAATATTCCATACATCATAAAATGTCATAACAACCATTTTAGTAACTGAATGATCACCAATAGCTAACATGTCATTGAATGATGCTGGCCACTTACTACATGATCCAATGTGATGACAACTAGCTGGCTATAGAAGATAAAGCAAGTGATGGAACCTGAAGACTTAGTGATGTTAACGTGGAACAGGAGAATACGAGATAGAGCACAGTGGAGTGTACCAATAATCACCACCTCTAGTAGAAATTATGAAGCTGTAGTAAGGGCATTCACCTAGTGACACAACCTCCGGCATGTTTATATCAATGGTATATAGCACAACTGATAGCCTGCTGAAAAAATTATAGGCCATGTTATTAGCTATAACATCCTGCAGCATAATATAGCTATTAGACATTTACATGCAAAGCTGGATGTCCCAGTCAAAATAGAACCATGGTGGGCAGTCGTCTTGGCCATAGCTCACTAACTCTTGCTGCTGGTCCAATCGGCTCAGTGTATCAAGAATGATTCTAGTTGTAGTGCCTATGCATATAGGACAGTCATTGCTTTCAAATTCAGCAAGACTCCAATCACAATTTCTATCATTATTATCACTATATGATAGTATCTCAGTCACTTATGCACATACACGGTAATTAAATTTTGAACAATCACTATATAGGCTCGGTTTAGCATATAATAATAATGAACCACTATAATATGCTTCTTAACTGCCGATGCGGAATGAACTGCAAGCGCAGAAATACTATAACATTTCTTGCCATGAATATAACTTTAATGGCACAACATGAGTGTTAATTATTGTGGTTAATTGGGTATGTATGCACGAGATCCTTATTCTTATTATTGTCCCCACTGATGTTGACTTGTGATGTATAGAGAATTATTGCATGGTAATAATATAACGATATTGCTTTTAAGACTTTTACAGTGATTTCCTGGCAACCGCTATTCAATCTAGTGAGAAACCATTGCAAATGTGGTTTAAACACGTGGCTAATTAGGAAGCTAATGTGTTTGCGCAACTAGATTAATCAGCTACTCTCTATACCAAGAGGCGAACTTTGAATGTATGATAATATTGAACACTATTCTTTGATCTTGCCATTGTAAAAAATGGGCTATTATTTCAATCATGTAGCCTCAGCCAATGGCCTAGTAGCTAAGTGATGATAAAGATCGTGGAATGATAATTATACATAATATCAGTCACTCTTTATTGTGGTTAGAAACCTGACCAATACATGTCATGGTGGGGACATGTTACAAGTGCACCCAGTCATGCATGTACTATTTCGAGTCAAGTGTGTACATAATAATTGTTATTAGTGCATGTAAGAGTGTTGCATGATGTTGTATTTGTCTGTATACAGGGTAGCCTAGTCATGCATATGTTTTACTCTTAAATTTTGATCCCTGATTTGCAATGATATTATTGAACACTATTCTTTGATCTAGCCATTGTAAAAAATGGGCAGCTATATAATAATATTATCATTGTAGCCTCAATCAATCGCCCTACTAGCTAAGCTGTAGTGATCATAAAGATTGTGGAATGATAATTAGTAATTCACCACATGATACATGATATCAGTCACCCTTTATTGTGGTTAGAAACCTGACCAATACATATCATGGTAGGGACACACTATAGTGCACCCAGGCATGCATGTACTACTTCGAGTCGACTGTGTACATAGTCATAATATTATTGTTATTAGTGCATGTAAGAGTGTTGCATGATATTGTATTCGTCTGTATACAGGGCAGCCTAGTCATGCATACGTTTTGCTCTTAACTTTGATCCCCGATTTGCACTTATTAAGGGTGCTATGATTAACAGAGACGGAATCGTAGATCATTTTTAGCCAAATAATTATGATGCTGATAGAAAATATGGTCACTCTTTGAACAAATTGTGAACTTATTCAACTTGAGTATCTTAAGAGAGTTGCATATAAAGTATTATAAATTTCTTTCGGTCCTAGGCCTTGTGCATCTCTATTATTTGATCTAATTAATATCGCCCGATTGACTAATTTAATTAGTTGTCAAGCAGTATAGTTCATGGATCCGTATGTATTTTCTATGATAGTTGGCTCAATTAAAAGTTGCTGGGGATTGAGATAATCATTGCCTGGGTCATTTCTACAGTGTCGATATTTACACTTTTGACAGAACACTCTGCAGACTTTTCCAAGACTATTCAAATTCTTCTGGAGTTTCAAAACTTTTGCAGTTAAAAAGAGCACACAACACAAGAGAGGGAGCACTACCATCACTTCGAAAGTAATTGCAAGAATTAAATTTTTGTTTGAAAATCCAGTTTCTGCTGATACTAGGTGACATAAGAGTCCAAAGTGTAGCAAGAGAATGGTATCTAATACATTCATGTATGTCTTCTTATATGGTCTGCATAAAGCTATCAATAGTGCTGTAATAGCAATGATAATACCCCTAATAAAGGAAGGATCGTTAGCTGATACGTTAAGTATGATTGCGATAGTATTTGATAAGAATAGCAATGTTCTGGCAGCAAAGTAAAGCCCAGCAAAGCTTCTCATATCTCTACCACCATCAAGACCAGTCCTGTAACAGCTGTAGAATTTCTCTAAAAAGGTGTTAATGACAATTCCGTCCAGTCTGCACTTTGAGAAGAGGATTCGAAATAGTCGTATTGGATAGAGAGTTAGAAAGAGAGCTGGTATCAGACTAAGGGCAAAGGACAAAATTGCAGCAGGGACAGCAAAGAGAAGGTGCTCATGGCTTCCATATATCACATTCTGATCAACGCCTAAAACGAATACGTAGGTGTAATAATCGTCTTCTTCAAACTTCTGATTTACAATCCTATGTTGAACTAAAAATAGAACCATTTGGTACACCATTTTGGTGAAGGATAAGAGAAAGAATGAAGCAAAGGCATTTATAAAGTCAATATGATACTTATTTCCTTTTAAGCATTTTTGAAATGGCTTCCATAGCCACACAAGTAGTCGAAACTTGCGATCGTATAGTTCAACACAGACCCAGGTAAGAAAAATCAAGCACAGAGGATAAAATACTGAAATATAGTCAAGAAATGAAATGTGTATCGGCTTTAAACTGCTACTAATACAAAATGAGGGTAGCACATTACGAAAGAACCGAAGATTCCACACATCATAGAGTGTCATAATGACTGAAAAGAACCATTTGGAATGTTCGCTAGTGGAATAAATTACATCATTAACTTGAAGATCATCTCCACCAAACACACGATCCAACGCAATGACAACTAGCTGGCTGTAGAAGATAAAGCAAGTGATAGAACCTGAAGTGATGTTAATTTGGAATAGGAGAATTACGAGATAGAGCACAGTGAGTGGGAACATTTCCAGAAATAGAAACAGTGGTACCCCATACCAAGCACCGGCACACTCAGTGCATTCAAAGTACTGAAAACCAATTGAAGTCATGGCAAGTCCATACCCATCCTTGCATTCGCTGCACAATCTGCCTTTTCTATTCAGTGGTCCACACATGTAATCATTTAGCTCTGATGCATTATCAGGCAGTGGAATGTACCAGTGGTCTCCATACCAGTAATCACTATACATTACGATTGAGAAGTGTTGATATGGACACAATCCCATTGATAAAATCTCAGTTTGTGTATCAAGTGTGGCACAGAAGCCTACTAGTAAGTGGGTCTTGTTGTTGAAACACCTTGCACCATAATAGGTTAAGCACTGACAAGAATGTGTTTCTCTGTTGTGATTGAACCACGGTGGGCAGTCATCTTGGTCATAGTTCACAGATATCTGCTGTTGGTCCAATCGACCATCGTGAACGACTGTAGTTGCATTGCAAACTGTAGTTATCGTATTCAATACTAGCACCACTCCAATTACAGCCACTGTCAATCTCTGCATCATTTATTCATGCGCTACACTCGTTTCTTGGCAGTCGATGTGTGATTGACTGGAAGCTTAAACTTGAGGCTTGAGATATCTAAGTAATTTTCATCCCTCATGGATGATTATTGACCTCTTTTATAGTTTTGTTCATAAATGTAGAACGATCTATTATAATATATTATTATTATTAAGATAAGGCAGCAATCCATGTCGAGATCACAGGAATTTCAGGACAATGTACTTAGCATTATAATGACTCCAAACATGCCAATGTTGGGCCATTCAGAGAATGTTTATTCAGCACCATTGAAATACTATTATGACATTCCTTACCGTAAATAATATTTATAAGCTTATACTCACAGTCAAAACATGAGTGTTAATTGTGGTTGGGTATGTATGAGCTACTTATTCTTACTTAAATTACTGTTTGCCCCCAGTTCCACAGATGTCGACTTGTGATAATATTATACAGAATTATTGTGCATGTGGTAATACCGTAACAGTGATTCTGGTCCCCGGCAACCGGTATTCAACCTAGTGAGAAACCATTGCAGATGTGGTTTAAATACAATGTCATGGCTAATTAGGAAGCTAGTGTGTTTGCACAACTAGATTAATCAGCTACGCCCTATTGTAAAAAAATTTTTGCTAACTTTGAGTATAATAGAACATGATATTGAACACTATTCTCCATTTGTTATAAAGAATGGGTAATAGTGAATAGATCATTGATTGTTTGTGCACCAATGACCCTAACTAGCAAAGTGACCATAAAGATCGTGGAATGATAATTAGTAATTTACCACCTGGTACATGATATCAGTCAACCTCTGTTGTGGTTAGAAACCTGACTGATGCATGGACATGCTATAGTGTATTAGTACACCCAGTCATGTATGTATTCCAAGTCGGGTACATTAATATTGTGTGTACACAATAATTATTAGTGTACTAAGAGTGTTGCATGACATGGTATCAATCTGTATACAGGCGGCAGGCTAGTTGTACATTATCACTGATCCCAGTTTTGTAGCTACTTATTAAGAGTGCTACCCGGTATTAATAGACTCTGAGATGGAATCACAGATTAATTTTTAGCCAAAAAATCACGGTGCTGATGAAATGTCACTCTTGCAACAAGTTATGCAATCTTCTAATTAACTATTTTTGTTCAGTTCTCTCTGTCATCCAATTTAATTTACATCATTCAAATTTTCGTTAGTTATCAAGCAGTATAGTTGATAGATCCGTATGTATTTTCTATGATAGTTGGCTCAATCAAAAGTTGCTGGATTGATGGAGGATTGAGATAATCAACGTCACCTGGGTCGTTTCTATGGTGGTGAGATTTACACTGAACACTCTACAGACTTTCCAAGTTTCTTTAAAATCTTCTGAAGTTTCAAAACTTTTGCAGATAGGTAGAATACACAACACAAGAGAGGGAGCACTACCATCACTTCAAAAGTAATAGCAAGAATTTTCTTGCTTGCAAACCCTGTTTCTGCTGATACCAGGTGATATAAGAGTCCAAAGTGTAGCAAGAGAATGGTATCCAATACATTCATGTATGTCTCCTTATATGGTCTGCATAAAGCTATCAACAGTGCTGTAATAGTGATGATAATACCTCTAATATAGAATGGATCATTAGGTGATATTTTAAGCACGATTGCGATTGTATTTGATAAAAATAGCAGCACTCTGGCAGCAAAGTAAAGCCCAGCAAAGCTTCTCATGTCTCTACCACCATCCAAACCAGTCCTATAAGAGCTGTAGAATTTCTCTAAAAAGGTGTTAATGACAATTCCATCCAGTCTGCACTTTGAAAAGAGGACTCGAAATGGTCGAATTGGATAGAGAGTTAGAAAGATAGCTGGTAGCAGACTAAGGGCAAAGGACAAAATTGCAGCAGGAACAGCAAAGAGAAGGTGCTCATGGCTTCCGTATATCACACTTTCATCAATGCCTACAACATACACGTAACCTAAAAGGTAGGTAAAATAATCATCTTCTTCAAATTGCTGATTTTCAGTTCTTCGTTGAATTAAAAGTAGAACCAATTGGTACACCATTTTGGTGAAGGACAAGAAAAAGAATGAAGCAAAGGCATTTACAAAATCAATCCTATACAGCTTCCCTTTGAAACATCTTTGAAATGGCTTCCATATCCACACAACCAGTTGAAATTTATGATCATACATTTCAACACAGACCCAGGTGAGAAATATCAAGCACAGGGGATAAATTACTGAAATATAGTTAAGAAATGATATATGTATCGGCTTTAAACCACTACTAATGCAAAATGAGGGTAGCATACTACGAAAGAACCGAAGATTCCACACATCATAGAGTGTCATAATGACTGAAAAGAACCATTTGGAATATTTGCTAGTGGCGTAAATTATATCACTGACTTTAGGATCATCTCCACCAAACACACGATCTAACGCGATGACGACTAGCTGGCTGTAAAAGATAAAGCAAGTGATGGAACCTGAAGTGATGTTAATTTGGAACAGGAGAATTACGAGATAGAGCACAGTGAGTGGGAACATTTCCAGAAATAGAATGTGTGGACCACTGAATAGAAAAGGCAGATTGTGCAGCGAATGCAAAGATGGGTATGGACTTGGCACCACTTCAGTTGGTTTTCAGCATTTTGAATGCACTGAGTGTGCCGGTGCTTGGTATGGGGTACCACTGTTTCTGTTTCTGGAAATATTCCCACTCACTGTGCTCTATCTCGTAATTCTCATCTTCCAAATTAACATCACTTCAGGTTCCATCACTTGCTTTATCTTTTGTAACCAACTACTGGTTATTTGTTTTGATCATGTGTTTGCTGCAGATGATCCTAGAGTCAGTGACCTAATTCTTGCTGCTACCAAGCACACTAATTGGCTTTTTACATTGATGATGACAATATATGATGTATGGAATCTGCGGTTCTTTCGTAATGTGCTACCCTCATTTTGCATTAGTAGTGGATTGAAGCCAATACACGTATCATATCTTGACTATTATTATTTCAGTATTTTATCCCCTGTGCTTGATATTCTTTACTTGGGTCTGTATTGAATTATATGATCGCAAGTTTCGATTGCTTGTATGGCTGTGGAAGCCATTTCAAAGATGCTTAAAAGGAAAAGAATATCACGTTAACTTCATTAATACCTTTGCTTCGCTCTTCCTTTTATCTTTCACCAAAGTCATAGCTATATCAGTTTGTTCTGCTATTGATTCAACGAAGGATCCAAGCCAGGCAAGATTATTGGTATTTTTTGGGCTACACGTACGTTGTAGGCGTTGATCAGACTGTTCTATATGGAAGCACTGAACATCTTCTCTTTGTTATTCCAGCTGCAATTTTATCTTTCATTCTTTGTATCTTACCAATTGCTTTTCTGATCCTTTACCCTATTCGACCATTTCGAGTCCTCTTTTCAAAGTGTAGACTGGATGGAGTTGTCATTAACACTTTTGTGATTGAAGCATCGAAACCTGTCGCTGTCAAGGCTGAGAGTCGATCTTAGACGCCATCTCCATGATTTCTGGGGCGAGCATCGATCGATGTGTACGCATTCTATTGACGACTGTTTACCACATGCACCATTACACTATGCAGCTACTGGGGAGATGGTCAAGGGTTCATTATTTTCTGTTTTTTGGTCATTAGAAAATGTAGATCTTTGGCTTCACAGTGATATGCTATGTTCATAGGGTTGCAACATGTAAACTATAGTTAGGCCAATCAAACTACATTGTTAGTTTCTCGTCCACCCGTTTTTATATTTCTATGCGGGCGGGCGATCATTATTCATTATTCATTATTCAATATTATGGCATTTTGAGGGTGTGGTTTCCTGGAACCGCCCAAATAATTAGCAAAAAGAGGTGTGGCTGGTGTTTCAAGACAATAATGAAGACAGATGCGGTAGGTAGAAACAGACGCGGGAGGTGACGAGAAACTAATATTCAAGTTTGTGTGGCCTTATGGGCATTATTATTTATTTGGGCGCATACAAATTAATGTAAATTTCAATTAAAAATGCGCATTTTCCGAAAAACGAATATACCCACCCGAGTGCATAAAAATGGTCATAACCCGACTTGTGATCAATATTTTTTCATGAAACCTGCACCATTGAATTCAGCACACATAGAGCTATCAATCCATGCCAAAAACTCAATTTTTATAAAATATCCCGAGTGGTCCCTTTTCTCATAGCAGGTCACATATAGTCTAAGAACACTGTCTCTCTATAGTATGGCTCCACCTGGAATATGCAGCTCATGAAATTCCACCTATCTAACAATATTATGCAACAGGAATTAATTGAAAAAGTAGAGAAACATACATATTCTCTAAGAGTAGTTAGCTAGATCTATAGCTATGCCATGAAGTATATCCTCTTATAAAGTTTGATATGCAAAGATCAATTTAAATATTGCACAAAGTGGCATACAATCAAGATAATAATTAATTGTTGATAGCTACTGGTACTTGTACCACGTAGGCTGGATATGCTCTTTTTATCTCATAAAGCATATATACTCCATAGTATCCTTTGATATGGCAGAAATACTATCGTATTTAACATTTTGAATGTTATCATGTGATCTGCTAAAAGAGGAAGTTTGTTCCTTTTATGAAGGGATTGGTTGCATACATATCAGCACTGTAGCATACACCAGTAGTAGGGGCGTGGCTGATCCAAGCGGTAAGCGAGGCACAGTGTAGACCTATCCCTACTTTTTATACCGGTGATAATTACATTAAAAGTTGCCTTGAAACTATGTTTAGCACATTCTTATTATTCATCACACGCCTTGAATATTATGCCACTCTCATTCATGGACCATTAGCCTTGGTGATCCATACAACTTGGTGAAGTCCCAAAGTAATGGAGGACATCTTCAGTTTTACCGATACCAAAGGGTAATGACACATGCCAACCTAGTAACTATCGCCCAATATCCTTATTATCGGTATTAAGCAAGCTATTGGAGAGGCATTTGTTTCGCTTAATTACCCCGCGTGCGCGCATGCGCAGCAAGGGGTAAAGCAATCGGTTTGTCTGTCGTCAGTTGTCTGTCAGCATAAAAATCGGCAAATCACAACATCTAAGCGAAAATAGGATCAATAAATGGGATAAAATGATGTATGACAGCGATAAACACCTTCTGTCTCTCTCTTAATCCTAAGCAGTACCCAGGGAAGCTACAAATCGTGCAAGTATGACGGACACGCCTACACCGGACACGCCCACCTAGTACCTTATGGAGTTATTGCGCATGCTCGAGCTTCTCTACAGCATGCTCCTAGCATGTCATTAAATTTGTGATCATGGATCTCAAAAGGGAACAAAAAAGTTCGTGAGTAGCAAGAGATTAAACTTCAAAGAATAGAGGCCTCTAAGAAGAGGCATGGCCATGGGTGATATTGCCATGGCACGCGGGGTATGTGCTCTATGAGCTCTAGTTTTGTAGCTATGTGTTTCTTAGAAAAGTACATTGATGGTTGTACGTTTGTGATGCTAAATGAAGATGATGTGCGTGAGCTTGTCCCACCTATTGGACTAACAAAAAAGATCAAGTCTTTTGTACCTAAAGTGAGTTGCTCAGGGATTACAAGTAGGAGGGTGCATGCTTACCACTGTAGCCCAGATTTCTTTTAGTGTGGAGTTTCCTCCCTTATCACAGTACATCACATCTCAACCATTTCTTTTTTATCACAAACCACCTTGGAGGATATTACAGATGCTACATACACCCAGCCCCAACTTTTGTGTTGAACCCTGGTTGTTCCATCCACTTTATGTATAGGAATGTACTGCATCCCTATGTACGGCAGGCTCAATGAGCCTCGAGTAAACGATTGAAAAGTATATACCACGTGCATATACCATGCATCTAGGATATCTCGTGTATTGATCCATCCCTGAGGGATAAGCTCAAAAGTATGGATGTTGATTCCTTGTCGTCTTTTTTGCAAGATGAAGGATTCCACTAGAGTATTATGAAACATTTGAAGGTTTGTTTGGAACACTACAAAGTATATTATACATTATTAATGATATTCAACCAATACAGATGATTATGTAGATGGTAAAGCACTGTTTCAGCTATCTGAGAGGGATATTCTTGAAATGGTGCCCCCCATTGGCCTCGTAAAAAAATTTTATACCTAATTCAGCATGTTTGTAATGTTGCTAGTTCATCCATGCTGGTATTATGTTATGTGCACTTGTTACATGCAGAAGAAGCCAGTAGAGCATATCAGTGAGCCACCTGCATCCCCCTTATCTTCTCCAACACCACTGAGTCCAACTGCTCAGCTACAGTCCCCGTCTGGATCTATTTGCACCGAGCAATCATCAATTGCTTCATCTACTGCTGCCAATACGCATCCATTATCATTCCTGACCACTGGCGCCCAGAGGTTGGAGAGTGTTTTCGCAAAAAGTGTTTGACTCCAAATGCCCGCCAAGAGATAGTATGCACTGTTGCCAGCCAAATTTTTTGCCAAGTCACAAAGACCAACTTGAAGCGATTGTGATCAAGTTTCCTGACAACTAAGTTTGAAATACCCTTTTACAAAGGATGATTTGTGATGTGGCTATGTAAGTTTTTTGGTAATCATACATGCATTATTATTTGGAAATAATTATTATGCACTGCATGGAGGAGCCCGGGGAGTAGAATTCTATTAATATGCATACAGCGATCTTGGAGTGACAAAATAATTGAACGAGTTCGAAATGTGATTAAAACTGATAGCTAACAGGAAGGCAAGGCAAGCTGGAGATTGTGACCTAGTTCGTCTAATCCTCCAACTAAACGCCAAAAGAAGGTCCAACACGCTGATCTTACGCACCGATATCCTGTTTTATCAACCAATAATATGGATATTGAAGACCCATCTACAGTTGATAGACATCAAGCTGAGGAGCTATCTAAGTCCAAACCACGAGATAGCTACAGTTCTTTTGCCTTTGATGAAAAATACTCAAGTTAAGGTTGTTTATAGTCAATGGTTCTTCTAGCATCGGAGATATTAAGACCCGATACCCTGCACTTAGTAGACCAGCTGCAGTGGCGGATCCGGGATTTCTAGAAGGGGGGTTCCTGTAGTATAATTGTGCGCTAAGCACGCGAAATTTTCGAAGCCACGCCCACTTTGACGTGAAACCACGCCCATTCGATCGTTTTTGAGAGAAACTATCAGTCCTACCTGTAACCAGTCCAATCGATCTGTTTGCTAAAGCATGCTAAGGTGAGCCATAGCAGTAGTTTTCATAGTTTCATAGACAGAGAGGGGGCTCCATTTAGCCTATCAATCAGTACTTCGAATTCTTAGTGCTAGGTGCGTTCCATGGAACCCTAGGAACCACCCTAAATCTGCCACAGCTTAGGGTGGTGCCCAGGCACCCTAGGCACCACCCCTGGATCCGCCACTGAGCTGTGGTAAGGTTATTGTTTTCATATTGTGCCCTCGTGCATGCTATAACCCTATAGCTACTAATGGTGGGAGATTCTTCATATAAGCTTCCGTGTGATTACGTAATGCTTAAATATATAGTGCATATAGTGCCAGGGTGTATATATAATACATAGCGGTGTTCTCATGTGTGAATCAGTGCATGCAGTGTGTCCAATGACAGCAGTGTCTCCAGTGACTGCAGTGTCTCCAGTGACAGCAGTGTCCACAGTGTCTCCAGTGATGGCAGTGTCCCCAGTGACAGCAGTGTCTCCAGTGACAGCAGTGTCCCCAGTGTCTCCAGTGATGGCAGTGTTCCCAGTGACAGCAGTGTCCCCAGTGTCTCCAGTGACAGCAGTGTCCCCAGTGTCTCCAGTGATGGCAGTGTCCCCAGTGATAGCAGTGTCTCCAGTGACAGCAGTGTCCCCAGTGACAGCAGTGTCTCCAGTGACAGCAGTGTCCCCAGTGTCCCCAGTGACGGCAGTGTTCCCAGTGATAGCAGTGTCTCCAGTGACAGCAGTGTCCCCAGTGACAGCAGTGTCTCCAGAGACAGCAGTGTCTCCAGTGATAGCAGTGTCCCCAGTGTCTCCCAGTGTCTCCAGTGACAACAGTGTTTCCAGTGACAGCAGTGTCTCCAGTGATAGCAGTGTCCCCAGTGTCTCCAGTGACAACAGTGTCTCCAGTGACAGCAGTGTGTCTAGTGTCTCTAGTGACAGCAGTGTCACCAGTGATAGCAGTGTCTCCAGTGACAGCAGTGTCTCCAGTGTCTCCAGTGTCTCCAGTGATAGCAGTGTCCACAGTGTCTCCAGTGATGGCAGTGTCCCCAGTGACAGCAGTGTCTCCAGTGACAGCAGTGTCCCCAGTGACAGCAGTGTCTCCAGTGACAGCAGTGTCCCCAGTGTCCCCAGTGACGGCAGTGTCCCCAGTGACAGCAGTGTCTCCAGTGACAGCAGTGTCCACAGTGACAGCAGTGTCTCCAGAGACAGCAGTGTCTCCAGTGACAGCAGTGTCCCCAGTGTCTCCCAGTGTCTCCAGTGACAACAGTGTTTCCTGTGACAGCAGTGTCTCCAGTGATAGCAGTGTCCCCAGTGTCTCCAGTGACAACAGTGTCTCCAGTGACAGCAGTGTCTCTAGTGTCTCTAGTGACAGCAGTGTCGCCAGTGATAGCAGTGTCTCCAGTGACAGCAGTGTCCCCAGTGTCTCCAGTGTCTCCAGTGATAGCAGTGTCCACAGTGTCTCCAGCGATGGCAGTGTCCCCAGTGACAGCAGTGTCTCCAGTGACAGCAGTGTCCCCAGTGACAGCAGTGTCTCCAGTGACAGCAGTGTCCCCAGTGTCCCCAGTGACGGCAGTGTCCCCAGTGACGGCAGTGTCTCCAGTGACAGCAGTGTCCCCAGTGTCCCCAGTGACGGCAGTGTCCCCAGTGACAGCAGTGTCTCCAGTGACAGCAGTGTCCCCAGTGTCCCCTGTGACGGCAGTGTCCCCAGTGACAGCAGTGTCTCCAGTGACAGCAGTGTCCCCAGTGACAGCAGTGTCTCCAGAGACAGCAGTGTCTCCAGTGACAGCAGTGTCCCCAGTGTCTCCAGTGACAACAGTGTTTCCAGTGACAGCAGTGTCGCCAGTGATAGCAGTGTCCCCAGTGTCTCCAGTGACAACAGTGTCTCCAGTGACAGCAGTGTCTCTAGTGTCTCTAGTGACAGCAGTGTCGCCAGTGATAGTAGTGTCTCCAGTGACAGCAGTGTCCCCAGTGTCTCCAGTGTCTCCAGTGATAGCAGTGTCCACAGTGTCTCCAGTGATGGCAGTGTCCCCAGTGATAGCAGTGTCTCCAGTGACAGCAGTGTCTCCAGAGACAGCAGTGTCTCCAGTGACAGCAGTGTCCCCAGTGTCTCCCAGTGTCTCACGTGACAACAGTGTTTCCTGTGACAGCAGTGTCTCCAGTGATAGCAGTGTCCCCAGTGTCTCCAGTGACAACAGTGTCTCCAGTGACAGCAGTGTCCCCAGTGTCCCCAGTGACGGCAGTGTCCCCAGTGACAGCAGTGTCTCCAGTGACAGCAGTGTCCCCAGTGACAGCAGTGTCTCCAGAGACAGCAGTGTCTCCAGTGACAGCAGTGTCCCCAGTGTCTCCCAGTGTCTCCAGTGACAACAGTGTTTCCTGTGACAGCAGTGTCTCCAGTGATAGCAGTGTCCCCAGTGTCTCCAGTGACAACAGTGTCTCTAGTGACAGCAGTGTCGCCAGTGATAGCAGTGTCTCCAGTGACAGCAGTGTCCCCAGTGTCTCCAGTGTCTCCAGTGATAGCAGTGTCCACAGTGTCTCCAGTGATGGCAGTGTCCCCAGTGATAGCAGTGTCTCCAGTGATAGCAGTGTCCCCAGTGACAGCAGTGTCTCCAGTGACAGCAGTGTCCCCAGTGTCCCCAGTGACGGCAGTGTCCCCAGTGACAGCAGTGTCCCCAGTGTCTCCAGTGACAACAGTGTTTCCAGTGACAGCAGTGTCGCCAGTGATAGCAGTGTCCCCAGTGTCTCCAGTGACAACAGTGTCTCCAGTGACAGCAGTGTCTCTAGTGTCTCTAGTGACAGCAGTGTCGCCAGTGATAGTAGTGTCTCCAGTGACAGCAGTGTCCCCAGTGTCTCCAGTGTCTCCAGTGATAGCAGTGTCCACAGTGTCTCCAGTGATGGCAGTGTCCCCAGTGACAGCAGTGTCTCCAGTGACAGCAGTGTCCCCAGTGACAGCAGTGTCTCCAGTGACAGCAGTGTCCCCAGTGTCCCCAGTGACGGCAGTGTCCCCAGTGACAGCAGTGTCTCCAGTGACGGCAGTGTCCCCAGTGACAGCAGTGTCTCTAGTGTCTCTAGTGACAGCAGTGTCGCCAGTGATAGTAGTGTCTCCAGTGACAGCAGTGTCCCCAGTGTCTCCAGTGTCTCCAGTGATAGCAGTGTCCACAGTGTCTCCAGTGATGGCAGTGTCCCCAGTGACAGCAGTGTCTCTAGTGACAGCAGTGTCTCCAGTGACAGCAGTGTCCCCAGTGTCCCCAGTGACGGCAGTGTCCCCAGTGACAGCAGTGTCTCCAGTGACAGCAGTGTCCCCAGTGACAGCAGTGTCTCCAGAGACAGCAGTGTCTCCAGTGACAGCAGTGTCCCCAGTGTCTCCCAGTGTCTCCAGTGACAACAGTGTTTCCTGTGACAGCAGTGTCGCCAGTGATAGCAGTGTCCCCAGTGTCTCCAGTGACAACAGTGTCTCCAGTGACAGCAGTGTCTCTAGTGTCTCTAGTGACAGCAGTGTCGCCAGTGATAGTAGTGTCTCCAGTGACAGCAGTGTCCCCAGTGTCTCCGGTGTCTCCAGTGATAGCAGTGTCCACAGTGTCTCCAGTGATGGCAGTGTCCCCAGTGACAGCAGTGTCTCCAGTGACAGCAGTGTCCCCAGTGACGGCAGTGTCTTCAGTGACGGCAGTGTCCCCAGTGATGGCAGTGTCCCCAGTGACAGCAGTGTCTCCAGTGACAGCAGTGTCCCCAGTGACAGCAGTGTCTCCAGTGACAGCAGTGTCTCCAGTGATAGCAGTGTCCCCAGTGTCTCCATTGATGGCAGTGTCTCCAGTGACAGCAGTGTCCCCAGTGTCTCTACCATACTTTCACTGGAGACACTTAGGACATTGCTCTCACTAGGGACGCTGTTGTCACTGGAGACACTGCTGTCACTGGGAACACTGGAGACACTAGCGGGGAGACACTTGGGACACTGCTGTCACTGGAGACACTACTGTCACTGGGGACACTGCTGTCACTAGAGACATTGGAGACACTGCTTTCACTAGAGACACTGCTGTCACTGGAGATACTGTTATCACTGGAGACACTGGAAGACACTATAGACACTGGGGACACTGCTGTCACTGGAGACACTGCTATCACTGGCGACACTGCTGTCACTAGAGACACTAGAGACACTGCATGCTGTCACTGGAGACACTGTTGTCACTGGAGACACTGGGGACACTGCTATCACTGGAGACACTGTTGTCACTGGAGACACTGGGGACACTGCTGTCACTGGAGACACTGCTGTCTCTGGGGACACTGCTGTCACTGGGGACACTGCTATCACTAGAGACACTGCTGTCACTGGAGACACTGTTATCACTGGAGACACTGGGAGACACTATAGACACTGGGGACACTGCTGTCACTGGAGACACTACTATCACTGGTGACACTGCTGTCACTAGAGACACTAGAGACACTGCTGTCACTGGAGACACTGTTGTCACTGGAGACACTGGGGACACTGCTATCACTGGAGACACTGTTGTCACTGGAGACACTGGGAGACACTGGGGACACTGCTGTCACTGGAGACACTGCTGTCTCTGGGGACACTGCTGTCACTGGGGACACTGCTATCACTAGAGACACTGCTGTCACTGGAGACACTGTTATCACTGGAGACACTGGGAGACACTATAGACACTGGGGACACTGCTGTCACTGGAGACACTGCTATCACTGGCGACACTGCTGTCACTAGAGACACTAGAGACACTGCTGTCACTGGAGACACTGTTGTCACTGGAGACACTGGGGACACTGCTATCACTGAAAACACTGTTGTCACTGGAGACACTGGGAGACACTCGGGAAACTGCTGTCACTGGAGACACTGCTGTCACTGGAGACACTGGGAGACACTGGGGACACTGCTGTCACTGGAAACACTGCTATCACTGGGGAGTCACTGGAGACACTGCTGTCACTGGAGACACTGTTGTCAATGAAGACACTGGGATACACTGCTGTCACTGGAGACACTGCTGTCACTGGGGACACTGCTGTCACTAGAAACACTGGAGACACTGCTGTCACTGGAAACACTTGTCACTGGAGACGCTGGGAGACACTGGGGACACTGCTGTCACTGGAGACACTGGCGACACTGCTATCACTGGAGACACTGCTGTCACTGGAAACACTGTTGTCACTGGAGACACTGGGGACACTGCTGTCACTGGAGACACTGCTGTCACTGGGGACACTGCTGTCACTGGGGACACTGCTGTCATCGGGGACACTGCTGTCACTAGAGACACTGCTGTCACTGGAGACGCTGGGAGACACTGGGGACACTGCTGTCACTGGAGACACTGCTGTCTCTGAGGACACTGCTGCCACTGGGGACACTGCTATCACTAGAGACACTGCTGTCACTGGAGACACTGGGAGACACTGGGGACACTGCTGTCACTGGAAACACTGCTATCACTGGGGAGTCACTGGAGACACTAGAGACACTGCTGTCACTGGAGACACTGCTGTTACTAGAGACACTGGAGACACTGCTGTCACTGGAGACACTGTTGTCAATAGAGACACTGGGATACACTGCTGTCACTGGAGACACTGCTGTCACTAGAAACACTGGAGACACTGCTGTCACTAGAGACACTGCTGTCACTGGAGACACTGCTGTCACTGGAAACACTTGTCA
>OZ005692.1:2840904-2851697 GCA_963930775.1 Cliona cf. orientalis
ACCTGAACGACGAGCGATCGGTTACACGAGCCCAGAAAGAAGGCTAGAAGTAGGCTGGAGAAGAAAACGTCCAGAATTACGCTCTCTGGTTGCTCCTTGGCCATCGCTGTAGGCCTTTCTACCTCGACACGTTCTTTACGCACGCCCCACCTACCGTGTCTTAGCACTTTTAATTAAGCGCATGCTTCCTGTTAAGCGGATACTTTTTATTAAGCGCAAATTTTCTTGCTGCCGCGTGTTATAAGCGCATGCGCTTAGCAACCAGTTTCTACGGTGTGCCATGCCCATGCAATGACTGAGGCAAGATTCAGGAGTTCAGACATGCACCGTTATTTAGCTAATCACAGTTGTGGAGCTAAATGATACTATCAGAACACAAAAGCATGTTTAAATACAAGTTGGACTCGACTGTGGACAGGATACTATTGTTATGGGGACCATTTATTTCGGGAAGAATCTAACATGATCAAACAAGTGCATCTTTTCACTGATGGGATAGTTCAATATTCAATATTAAATTTCATATCAGATCAAAATTGACACAGAGTCATGAGTAGCTATTCCTAGCAAGAGATCTGCTGACAGGTTAGAGTAGTCCATGGTACCTTTAAACAGGGACAAATTATTGCATAATAGTTATAGCTTTAATAAGGCCATTTGGCCATAAAGCCACAAGGCCAAAGGCCGTCTTATTCCATAACCCGACCATGTGCTCACTTCGACCTTTCTACTCTAAGTGCGCTAATTTAATAAAAATGCCGTTGCTATGGAAACCACCAAAAAACTTTTTGACCCCAACTCCAACATGTGTATAAATTTTAACCCTGTAGCACCATTACATCATGACTTACGTATGCACCAACTTTAAACTCATTTTTTGCTAAATGAACATAGTGGCAGAAGGGTCCATGACAGTAAGCATTCAGATCACTAAATATAAACTGCCAATACCATAGCAGTAGAGAGCCATTTCACCAAATTTGATACTGACCAAAATTATTAGCCATATGGTAGCTAGCTAGGAAGGGAAAGAGAGGCAAAGCCATACTATTAATAATCTCAAGAGGAGGGCAATACTCCGCCCCCCCCCCCCCCCCCCCCCCCCACATACACACACGCACACACACACACACACACAGCCCTGACCATAGTAAAGGTACATGATGAGTGCAAAATTGCACAGGTTGTCTTATGTGCTTGTAGCTAACTGTGACCTTCAACAAGAAGACCAACTGGTTTCCAGAAATCCCCCTGGACTTACTGTTAATCTAATTTAGGTGCATACCTGTTATATATATTATGGGGCTGGTAAAAATTGCCAGTGGGAGAGACTCATAGCTAAGCAACACACATTCTTGTGGTGAACATGGTATCCAGGTGAACTGACATCAATTAACTTCTAAGGCTTAATTAATTACTTAAAGCCACAAGACCACGCAATTACTCCATAATTAGCTATCACTCTAAAAGGTACTCACTTAGAGTCTTAGCTTATAATAAAAGCTACTCCAAAACCACATTTCTAGTCAGCAGAAAGGTGAATATGGTTGTTAAATTTTGACCATACAGTAATTACGTAGCACAAAAAGGGGCTTAATTCTTTCACCCCATGACTATAGACTCAAGTAGCAAGTTTGATAATTAAGGTCTCAGATTCATAGCTATTAATATTATACTATTGTTATGATAAATCCTAGTTAGAAGATTGCAAGGTAAACCTAGCAAAAAATGGTAACATTAAGCTTTTAATACTAACCATGATCAATATTATCTTCGACTGATGGTCCAATGATGAAGGAAGATTTCAGTCTCACGCTCACTCTGAACCGATCAAAGGGAACTCGAGATGAGGGCTCAAGATGCAGAAAGGATGTCTTTGCTATGTAGGCAACATTGGTAGTGACATTTTTACGCCTGAAGAGACTATCAAGATCAACGTATTCCATAATCAATTTGACTGGTTTGCTCAGAGGTGTGGGAAGAGTGACTTCAAGTAAGACATCACCTCCCTGTGTAACATCAACCCTCAAGTCGAAAGAACCTATATAGACAAATACAAAAATCATGATAGTAATTTTGTTAAGGTATATCGGTAGTTAAAGGTCCTATCAAGAGCTTAAAAGTGGACTTTACACAATCTTCACATTATATTCTTAGGTTGAAGAAACGATGATAACAAAAATTAATATTTCAAGGCTGGAACCTTAATTGGCCTGTGCCCATTAAGTGGTTAATAATATGACCACATGGTCAATTACAATATCCCATAACAGATGGCCCAGTTGCAATTGCTAGCTATTAATTAGTATTAATTTTTAATACTATTAGCTATACCTATCCTTAACCACAGCAGGAAATTGAGGTAAAATTAATGTACATAGGTTACTGCATTTGTTTATGTGTGCATGTATATGCATAGCGCTTAGCCCTTGTTCCAGTACACACTGGGCCAACCAACTTACCCAGCACAAGAAGATCAACAGTTTTAGTATCATTTGGTAAATCAATCTCAGCATCGGTCGTTGCGAGGCATTGCACTCTCCCATTCTGTTCTTTTTGTGCTGGAATAATCTGTAGCTTGCTTGTAGTGACATTGTATGGACCTCTTTGAGATAATTTCTCGTACACCTCAATTCCTGTATCTTGCGGTAGCACTCTTGCTTCATTCAGAAACCATGTGATCATTGGAGGCGGGTAACCACGAGCAGAGCATTCAAACGAAGCGTTTCCTCCTACAGCAATAATGCTATCCTTTAGCCTACTTCGGTCTATAGAGGGTGGAGCTGCATATGTGCATACATACACAGAAATAATGTATATGCACCGAAAGTTTTGGTAAAATAATAATTTATTAATTCCAGGCCTAAGCGAGTTAATTAATTAATTAAGTTGCTTAAAATTACTAACTTACAATAGACAATTAATGTGGTGGTAGAGTTGACTTCATCCAATATTCTATTTCCAGTCACTGCTGGTGGTATCCTCCCGATGCATCTCACTTCTCCAGTCATCTCAAAAGTGACTTCTGTAATCAGTAAAGTGTCTGCTGTGATCAAATAGCTACCATCTTTACGCGTATGGTTGGCTGAACTGTCTGAGCTAACTTCTATGCCATTCAGTTGCCATTCAATCACTGGAGCTGGAAACCCTCGTACCGAACATGTAAATGATGCATTGTGGCCTTCAATTGTAATGTTCTCAGTTGGTGGTCCATTTATCACAGGATCAGCTGAAATAAAATTAATAATAAACATAACACAGACAGTTATATATAACTCAGTGAGATTCCTGGTGATCCGCATAGGAAACTTAGGCTATACTGGTAAATTCTATAAATACCCCACTCAGGGTTTGTTTTAGGATTTTGCTCCGGGGGGGGGGGGGGGGGGGGGTGGCAAATGCTTAGCGCCCAAAAATTAGGTGGGGGGCAAGTGGAAAGAATCAGTACAGTGCGTGCATATAGCATACCCATCTAGGGGGTCTGGGGGCATGCTCCCTCAGGAAAATGTTTAATTTTACAACCCTGAGATTGCTTGAACTTCATGTAGGTTCTGAGAGCATATAAATTAAATATTATGATGATGATGACAACTTTTAGCTACCATTTCGTTATATTATGCAGCTACATCTCTCTCTCTCTCTCTCTAGTAATATTAAGGACCAACAAACAAATTTCTAGGGGGGTAAACAAGTTCCGGGGGGGGGGGGGGGGCATAGTCCCCCCCCCCCCCCTTGAAATAAACCCTGCCACTACCCTTTTTAGTGACTTACATGTACATAGATACTGCAGCTATGATTCACAACTCACCCAGCACTATAAGCTGTATATTATACAACTGCAAGTTGGTATACTCATACGTCTGCATTGTGTTAGGGTCTTCCACTCTTAATCTACATTGATAAGCTGCACTGGCCTCCTCAAGTTGGACATTGTCAATGATGAGAGAGAGATCTGAAGGATCGACAGAGTAACGATCATCTAGTGTTGGTGGTGAATCCCTACTCCGATAAATGGCTATCCCAGCCCTTTCCCACGTGATAGAGTACTGCTGGATTAGTTGTCCAGGTGATATTATGCAATGGAGCTGCACTTGTTCCCCAAGAATGGCATACACTGGTGAAGGTGCATGAAGTAGCATCGAGTCTGGAATGGCTACAGTGTCGAGTAGAGATAGTTAGCACATGAACATATAATTATATTTATTCGTTTGAACTAACCCAACCGACTGTAAAGTTTAAAGCATCCAATAGCTAGCACTGAGTTTACCACAGACATAAACCTTTTAATAGGGTTATCATTAAAATCTACCACACAGCATACCACAAACCACTACTACAAGTTTACATAGAAACACTGGCACTTGTAATTTAAAATTCTTGATTATTAATGATCATCCATGCCGCCCGGCTGATCAATTGACCCTACTTTTTGTGGTCATGTTAGTTCAAACAAAGAATTATTTATTCTGTTGTGGCCAAATGAAAAGAAAAAAATTAAACTGGACACTAACCTATTAAGGGCAACGGGTTGCTTATGAAACTGTCATTTCCGCATGTGAAAGTAGCCTTCTATGTCTCTTGTTATCTCAAAAGAAACACCATGGTCTTCATCCAGCTGCAATTCGGTAAATATTTCTAGTCTCGATTCATTTAGAAAGAACATAGCATCAGGAGTAGGTAGACTGTTGGTTTTTAGTCTACACTGCAGTGTTAATATGTTATTGATTCTATTAGTAAGACGTATTTGAAAAGGACTTTCAATGCTCTCCTGAGGGAGGCATGTTGGTAGAATAGTAAGCGCGAAGATGATCCCTAACATTCTTCGACTGTTGGTCAATGACATTGTGTTCCTGTACAATCATTTGAATGCAATGATTAAAGTTTAAGAAGGAATATTTATGCACAATATACACTATTGATGGTGTGCATGCATGTAGGCCTATAGGGATCAGTACAATAATATATTATACAAATCCTTCATGCTGGCACATGCACACACACAGGTACACATGTATGCACACACACATCTGCATGTATAATTATTATTTATTATGCCACACATAGCTAACTTACTGTAATAAATACCATTGAACCAATACTTTGATAGTAATTCGAAATACTAGCCTAAGGATAACAATCTGACAGTAACTACAATATCATGTACACACACTAGTTACTATATTATTATAGTACCTTGCAAAATTGAAATGATGCCAACTCAGGTTAATTTTGAGCTTGCACCCCCAAGACTAGGACGAGTTTTATCTTCAAACTCCAGATTCGGATCAAACTATATACCAGACTGCAAGCGTTAAGCTGAGAAACAATGCGTCACAAGTTTATTTATAGAAGTAGTGGGGGCTGCATAGGGAATTCCCCCGGGTACTACCCTGCCTCCAGGGTCACGCGGTCCCGGCGCCGGATCTTGTGTCAGTGCTAAGCTAAGGGTAGTGTCGATCACGTCGTCTGGTCCTACAGATATCGCTAGCTTTTGGAACCTAGAGCTAGGGCACCCTAATAGTAGCAAACAGAATCGGGTAGTATATTATAATAACTACGCTGGCGTCTGGCTGCTCCGAGCACCGTTTAATAGTGGGTAATGGTCGTCGCCGTACACACCACATGCATGCGCGAGGTCTACCACAGCATAGATTATAATTATAATATAATCTATGACCACTGATAATTTAAGACTGGTTACGCAGTCTTAATTATTATCTATGGGTCTATACAGGCTTTGTGTGCTCATGCATTTTGATAGAGATGTCAATAGGGGTGGGCATGAATAATGTAATGTAGCTATAGCAATACAGTCTCATGAAAAGTTAAATTAAGTTTTTATCAGTACTACTAAGAGCCCTAATTGTAAGGGGCAACAATACTATTGCCTTTTCAGAAAACTCAGTACTTGGCATGGGCAGCTATACTATGCAAATATTATGTGTAGCTTAGATGACAATGATGCTAGTCGATCGCTTTTTGAATTAAACCCAGGGTCCTAATTTCTCTGTATCATGCTAAGAAAGATATCTCATTCCTTAACATGAAATATATCACGTATATGGTTTCTGTTATTAGTTTGATGCCCAAATTCAGGTGTATTCTGGTATGAAGCAGTATAGGACTACATGCAGTTGCATGTAGTCCAACCTCTGAATTTTTGTCATTGATTATTTTCGATAATATTATACATTATAGTTAGCTGAGGTGAAGCTAGGAACTTGAGCCATTCTGGCTTCCGGTTTCCTTTTAATTATTAAGGATGCACACATCCTATAGGATGTATATGACATTATGTGTGTAGTATGCATAGGATTAATAGTAATAAATTAAATATGGTATGGGTTTCTAAGTTGATAAGCACCATTTCCAAATAAAGGTATGTTTTGGAATGAATTTTAGAAGAGGGCAATCCCAGGGTATTTACCTAGCTGCATGATTTCATAGTTATTATGAGATCTTGCACAGGATGTGTACTCATGTAATTAATAAGTTGGAGTAGCTCAGCTGTCAGCGATGAGTGGGATGTGTAATTAATTAAGGGATATAGGGCCAGCGACTGGGTAACAGTATTGTATAGCTATACTATTATTATTATAGCTATATCAAGCTATCAGATTCTAGTAGCTAGCTATAGATGCTACTAGTCTAAGACTTATTTCTTCAGAATGAGATAGTAATTAATACACACTATACTAATATTATTATCATTGCTGCTGCAGCTACATAAATATTATAATTAAAATTACCAAGAGTATATAAGAGGAGGAAAGAGAGTGTCCTACTTGCTGTATGCAAGTACATGTACAAAGGTCAATGTGGTCAGCACTACACAAAGGTTACCACTAACCAGTACAGGTGCATGACCACCCATAGTATTTTAGTGCTTATCATTGCTCACTAAGTTTAGATAGACCACTACCATGCTTGCAAATACAAGTGCGGCGGTTATATGCCAGACGTTTGTGGTAAGTTTGTGTGTAAGATTGTGTAACTTGACCTCTGTACTTGGCAAAGGATGTTTGAACACAACACACTCTCTCCCTCCTCTTATCTATAATAGTATTTTCTTTGAGAAGGTACGTACACATAAGTATTAACAAACATCCTCTGTGCATCTCTAAACTAAAAAATAATGCATTGATTCTGAAATTTGCTTAAAATTAATTACATCGCAATTCTGGCCCACATGGGCACTTACCCGGGACTGTACATAATTTCCATACGTTTGTATAGAAGCTACATTGACCCCTTGAAATGAGGCACATGAATGCTTACCTGGGAGTGGGCACTCGTCTATGACACTATGGTATATTATACAATATCATGTATGCACACATGACAATTTTCCAAGATTGGGCGTGATATACTGTGATCATCGGATAATACTGTTATACAGTGACACCAATTAAAGGCTGCAAACAATAATATTATAACCTTGATAGGTTTATTTGAATTGTACACGTTTAGTGAGTATTAATTATTAAATTCTATTTGGCGAAATAATATTATTATCCACCTATTGCTGGTGTGGGAGTGTACAGTTCAAAATTAGACCACGACAGGATATTAATTAAAGTGGCTTGTGTACTAGAGATATTGATAAGCAGTTGTTCCTGTGGTATAACTACTCATTGTGGTTATGATTTCATGCATATGCCTATATATAGCCTTATACAGCTGCCCGTGGTATAATTATGGCAGCTATGTGCATGCATGCAGTACACCAAGATCACGTTGTAGCTACATGCGTGCATAGTGCATGGCAATACTATAATAGACAGTGATTTTTTGTACACTAGATATACGTAGATCTTGTGCCTTATATCTTTCAGCTATATTATATTCACAGAACAATATTAACTTTGTTATTAAACTACATATCATTATAATATGAATGTTGCAAAATTTAAATGTCTCTGGCACTCTCTATTAATAATTATTATACTATTAGTATACGCGCACAATAATTATAGTTCATACAGCTATGATATCGATTACTATTTTGACATAGCTACATTACTGCATGTGTATATTATAGTATTAGCCTTGTGGTCCACGACAGGTACAGCGGGTACCAATGGATGTAGAAAGCTTACTTATCGATGTCGATAGAGAATATATATCTGATTCAGAAACAGAAAGGTCAGATATGGCAGAACTGAGCTGAGGGATGGTAGTCCTTGAAAGTGAACGAATGGAATTGGAATTTTGGAATGCAGAACCTTGAACCTCATTGACGCTGGTAGAGACGGAAGATACGGAGGCAGATAACTGATGAGCAATTTCTGATAACTGACTGATTGAAGTCAAACCGAGTTGATGTATGGATGAAAAAGCACTGTCAGCAGAATTAGATAGTCTGCTAGCAGATGAAAATAGTCTATCATCTAACTGAGAAATATTCCTCCGAGTTTCAAATTTCATCTCAACAAGAAGATATTTTAAAGCACTTATCTCTTCCATCAAATGGGTATAATTAGTACGTGTTTCTTTTGCAGCAATATTTGAATTACCCCACAAGCCCAAAGCACCAACTGCGAGAGCTATGACCGTGAATACAGCAAGCACCGTCAAGAGTATGATGATTATCATCCATATTCTACTTTTTTTAATATCTTTACCTTTTTTCTTAATCGTTTCAGTCGGAGTTACTGTAGTATTGCCCACCTGAAGTGTTTCATATTCGCTGCCTTTGACTTGAGCTGCATTCATCGCCATATACACGTGACCACTATCGTCATTTCTGTCATCTCTCAGAAGTGGTTCATTCAGTGTCTCCTGTTGTTGCTGATCACGATCGTCAATAACGTAGATATTTTGATCCTCCATTATTTAAGTTTGCACTAAATTAACTATAATATACAGGTAATACACTGTGATCTCAGATGAATAATCAGATAGTACACACCATGCAGCCAGTTTGGTTGTAACGCATTTGTGGTGGCTAAATTTACTTTAAAAACTCTTCAATTATAATAATATACTCATGCAGCTCTATAATGTTGACATGTACTGTTTTTTTTCAATATCTTTGGAAATAGTACACTACCTGTCACCTATACTACTTCTGTGTGAATTAAATTTCCTCATTGTTAATAGTTTCATTTTACATAGAGCAACAAACATCAATAACAGGTAGATCATCTTCCACATGTGCATGCATGGGAAACATAATGAAGCTGCCAAAATTTAATTTCAACTAATTCAAGTATTAATTGATAGAATAAGTTAAAGAGGCACTTCTGATCAAGAATAACCAAAGCATACTTCAATAGTAGGCTAGGCATTAATGCCTAGCCTACTATATTATTTAATTTTTATCAGATAAGCAATGATCACTCTCTAAAAAATTAATATTATATTGTACATAATATGATGCATGTACATAATTGCTATTAATTATTTATAATATTATGCTAACTAGTATTCAGCCAAGATAAAATTTAATGTGCACATAAAAATAATAAATGTTGGCTGTATGCATACACATGTGAGCATGAATATTTTTGTCAAAATAATGTATGGGAGTGCTGAAATAATTAATAATAATAATATTATTATGTGGATATTTGCATGGGTGGTATGCCCACACTCATCCAATTGTTGAGGCTAGTCCACTGGAGGTGGTTGACAGGTACAGCTGGTAGTAGAAGGCTGACGAACTGATGTGGATAGAGAACTAACGGAAATGGAGAGCTGAGGTAAAGTGAAGTTTAGTCTAGAGAGAGGAGTTTTAAGTGACCTAATAGAAATTGAATTGCTGGATGCAGAACTTTGAACCTCATTGATGCTGGTAGAGATGGAAGATATAGAGGTAGATAACTGATGAGCCATTTCTGATAGCTAATTTATCGAAGTCAAGTTGAGCTGGCGTATGGATGAAAAAGCACTGTCAGCGGAATTAGAAAGTCAGCTAGCCGACATTGAAGGTGAATATCCAAAAGAAAAGAGTCAATCGTCCAATTGAGAAATGTTCTCTTGACTTTTATTAATGGAATCAGCAAGCCTGCTAGCATGCAGACATTGAAATTTTAATATTCACGAGACACAGTACATTTTTAGCGAAATTGGGAAAATTGCTAATTTCACTACCGTACTTAATCTAATACTACATATGGAAAAAAATAATTTCAATTTTGAAAAACGTGTGCTTTTCTGGTAAAGGTCGTCAATTGCTCCATATGTACACGTTATGAGAATTCATAATTTCTTAAGTTAGATTGGATCATATGCTGTATTCGATTAACTACGGTAAATTTAGTACCCACAAACAAAAGTGTCCTCAACTAGGTATAGTTTATTTAATGTGGTTTATGGGTGAGAGAGTCACCCACAGCCATCCTCCCTTTGCTTACGTGGCAGTCCAATCTAAAGGAAATACCGTACTTAATCTAATACTACGTATGAAAAAAAATAATTTCAATTTTGAAAAACGCGCGATTTTTTTGGTAAAGGTCGTCAATCGCTCCATATATACATGTATACGTTATGAGAATTCATAAGATGCTAATTTCTTACGCTAGATTGGATCATACATTGTATTCGATTAACTACAGTACCCAGGGTATGACCCCAGTGTGGGAGGGGTCGTTGAATCACTTAGCACTGTAATTAAAAGGAAGTGGCATGCTAACATTAGCTGGCTTTGTATTAATACATTATTATAATATAGGTTAGGATAATTACAGGATATCGTATTGCAACCTTTCATAACATGTGTGTACACCTAGCAATCAACACTATTAACCCTTCTCTAGGCTAGGGATCTAGAATCTGATACCTTTTCCTTT